>VWZF01003765.1:251328-340469 GCA_013396755.1 Sclerurus mexicanus | reverse complement strand
TAAACCTTCCCTTCCCTATCCCTCCCAAACCTTCCCTTCCCTATCCCTCCCAAACCTTCCCTTCCTATAGGTGTCTCCTATAGTCACCTCTCTGCATAGTTTCTGTGCATGCACATACACAAATATGAATAATGCACAGAAAAGTAACTTCATGGCATCACTTGACATATTGTTTCCATTGAGTATTTTCAGGAAAAATACGTTTTCCAGCTAAATTTTTTGCAGCATTAATTGCCAAGCCAATCTGCTTAGCATTTAAAAGGTATAGATCTTATCTCCTTGGAATAATCTTTTATCAGCATGGTTGCCTCCAACTGTTGTGCCAAGACAGGATTCTAAATTTACATTGAGCTCTGATATCCCTGTTTTGAATTTTGTTTTTGCAATTCCAAAATTAGGCCTCTGATGTACTTGCAATATAAACATTTAATATATATTCCTTCATTGCTTCTTCAACTCCACTAATCTTTTATGGGTACAGAGGTTTTATTTCTCCTTTAGGAGACATTTTCTTTTAAGTTAATATTTGAAAGGATTTTATAAGAAATAATTATAAAAAGACTGCAATTAAAAGTTAAATAATATCTGAATTGTAGACTTTGACTCATAAAAGATTCCTGTAGACCGAGACTGAGAATTTCCAATTCTTATGTTTTGCATGGAAGAAAAAGCACATTTGATTCTGAACCAGGGGTTTTGTTCAGGAAGAACAGTTGTACTTTACTAATTTTTAATTAAATCACAATATTTTTGAAAGTGTACAGGTATGGAACATGTAGAAATACAGATAGAACATCTTTTTGAGGTAGAGAGAATGACTTGTGAGTTTTAACTCCTTTGCTATGTCTCATATCAACTAGTGTTAACAGTGTTTCTAATTTCCTAGTGCAGAAATTCTGATTTTTCATTTCTTGACTTTTAAAAATATTTTTAGTTTATACCATGAAATTGCATGTTTTTATTTTGTTTATTTTAACCCTAAAAAGTGGAGTGCACACTGAAGTAGATCCAGTGATGCTTATTCTGAGGTTACAGCATAAGAACGGCTACCAAGCATGTCCATGTTTAGCATTTCAAGGCTCAGAGCAGAGTTAATGATGCATATAAATAATTATTTATGCAATATACTCATCATCCATATGCTCACTCTATTATTTAATAGGCAACTGAAGTCAATTAGATTGACTTTGCAGAGTTGTGAAGCAGGAGAGGTTTGCTGGAGTCTCCCAACTAGTGCTTCGTGTGTCTTTGAACCCCAATCAAAATCTATTCTTTGGGAAATGCTGGGAGAAGCAAGTTTGCTCATGGTTCCCTGGCCCTCTCCTGTCCTGTTTTAACCTTCCTGAAGGATCCTTTTCCACACAGGTTATTTTCAAACATCTTCACAGGGATCCAGTCTCCTCCTAATTTCCTTAGACATATTGTAGGCAGCTTTCCCGGGGGCTAGATCTGTGGCAGGTTGGAAATTTCATTCCCTTCCAGCTTTTTTTTTTTTTTTTGGTGACTGCCTCTCTATGCAAATATCTCCATGAAGATACTTTGTGTGCCTGGACACAGCCCTCTGAAAATCTGAATAACACAAAAAAAAAAGTCCACGTGCAACCTGTGTAGCCTTAAGGGTGAAGAGTGAATTATCAGGCTTGAAAGCAAATTTTGGTGGCCTAAATGTCTCTCGTTTCTCAGGAAGCTGCAAGCAGTGAGAAGGAGAATTGAGTTTGTAGTGACATTACACAAAAACCATGGTATGACTTATAACAGGATATCGAACTGTCACATATATTGACAAAAATATGATGGCAAAAATAGATTGTATTTCACTTGGTCAAGAGGTCGTGCATTTTAACAGTGAAGCATATGAACTATTAAGCCATGATTATATAAACTGTAGTTTCAGGAACTCTACAAAGCCCATTCCTACACCTGAGTCGTGGGAATCCCAGGCACGCTGACAGGCTGGGCAGAGAAGTGTTGAGAGCAGGACTTGGGGATCATAATGGGTTCAAACTGGAAAAGGGGATGTACGGGTCAGATTTAAAGAAGAAATATTTCCCTGTGAGGGTAGTGATGCCCTGGCACAGGTTGCCCAGGGAAGCTGTGGCTGCCCCATCCCTGTTCAAAGCCAGGTTGGATGGGGCTCTGAGCAACGTGGTCTAGTGGAAGGTGTCCCTGCCCATGGCAGGCTTGACACAAGATGATCTTTAAGGTCCCTTCCAACCCAACCCATCTATGATTCTTAAATAAGAACACTTTCTATGCCTGAACTGCCTTTAGGGCAGTTTTCTTCCTTGGTGACATGCAGACAAGGATGTGGGAAGTGTGTTTTCTGTCTTGGGGCTCCCAGGAGCAGGAGGGGACAGCATTAACTGCACAGGGTTTGCTATCCACGTCCTCGGCTTCATTATGTGAGCCGTGCACACTGATGAACAGTAATTGTTTCCTGGCTGCCATCAGTGGGAGATGGGGTGACAAAGGGGTTTGGAGCGCTGCTAGGTTCCTGTTTCTCTCACTGATCTCTATTAGAACAATCATTATGATAATGATTCTAATCCCAGCTTCTGTAATATAACTGAGAAATAAATGCTTCTTGTTAATATGCCTCAATTAATGGGTCACCCAGTGTAGCTGCAGCAGGTTGCAAGTAAGTAGCTTGCAGGATCTGAGCCCAAATGATTATAGGTTTTCTTTCCCTTTTTAGACGAAATGGATTCATAAGCCTTACTCAAATGAATCGCTCTCGTAGTCATTAATTATAGTATACACATGTTAATGACATCATTATCAGGAGATAACATAATGTCCCAAGGACCACGTGTGCCAGTTGTTTCCTGTGCAAACAATTGTGCTTGATAACACAGCCTGTCACAAAATGTCAAAAGAAACCACATGGTGTCTTGAGATGATTGTGAAATTATCATGTGTCACAGCGCTGTGTGTCATAAACAATACCATCACGACTGAATTCTTCATTAGCTTTTTGGGTGAGGGATACTGAGGAGAACAAACAATTAAGATCTGGAACATCTCAAGTGCAGCACATAATGCAGCACTGGATTGTTTAAAGCACACCCTGTGGCTGAATTAAAATGCAGCAGTCAGGAATTGAGGACATGCATAGGAACAGGCAATATTAGGCACCCTGGGAGACTTTTTCTTCTTCTATTTATTAAACACAGACAGAAAGGAGTTAATCTTTTTAATATTCTACAGTTTAGTTCTTTTAGCACCTCCCTTTTAGCTTGGATGAGGACTGGATAGTAAGACTGTAGGAAAAGTTGTCAGCATAACTCTTACTTTGGCAAATTAAACCCCGGTTGAGCAAAAGTCAGTGCCAAAGTTCCCCAAGACGTCTATTATTGAATTTATATTTTTGGATTTCCTTTTTTTTTGTTTCACTGAACCAAAAAACCTCACATGATTATTGTCCTGCTGGAAGGAAGCTGTGCAAAATTGTCCAGAGCCAAGGGTTCTCCAGGCACAGAAAGGTGGAACAGTTTTCCCTGAGGGTTCAAAGGTTGCTTATTATCGGGATGCCAGGATCTTTGCTCCTCTAGCGTTGCCTTCTTGAACAGGTTTTGTGGGACCTCCTGGCAAACAACTCCCTTGAAGACCTGTCAGTATCAGCATCTTCCAGAGCTTGTGGCTTTTTCTAATCCACAATGCTGTGTTTTCAACCTGTTGGAGAGAGTCCAAGGGAGACCACCAAGATGACTAGAGGGACAGAGCACCTCTCCTCTCTCGAGAAAAGACTGAGAGAATTGGGATTGTTCAGCCTGGAGAAGATTTGAGTTGATCTCACTGTGGCCTTCCAGGACCTGAAGGAGCTACAAGAAAGACGGAAAGAGACTGTTTCCGAGGGATGGAGTGGCAGAACAAGGGGGAATGGCTTCAAACTGACAGAGTAGGGTTAGATGGGGTATTGGGAAGAAATCCTTCCCTGGGAGGGTGGGCAGGCCCTGGCACAGGTTGGGCAGAGAAGCTGTGGCTGCCCCTGGATCCCTGGAAGTGTCCAAGGCCAGGTTGGATGGGGCTTGGAGCAACCTGGGCTGGTGGAAGGTGTCCCTGCCCGTGTCAGGAGTGGTGGAACTGGATGATCTTTAGTATCCCTTCCTACACAAACCATTCTGTGATTCTACAATAATATTAAAAAGTGTGTACTCATGATGCCGATGCTACTTTTGAAAACTACACAAGAGCCAACCAACTCCCTGAATCAAGTCCAAGACATGCAAATCCTAGCAAATTTCCAGTTCAAAGACTAGGATCTAAAGGATCATCTTAGTTTACATTTTTGGACTCTCTGGTTCTAGGTGATCTCAAAGGAGAAAGCCATCTGAGATGCTGCTCTTAAATTACATCTTTCCTTATTAGTAATAACGACATGAGAATTCTTGACAAATGACCTATTTTTCCACTTCCTGAGAGGATTCAATAAAATTAAGATAATGATTCTGATTCCTTTCTCTTTTTTTCACCTGGAACACCAAATCTTGCAACGCTCCCCACAAAACTAATTACTCAGGTTTACAGTCTTGCAGTCACCGGCTCCCTCAGCCCTGAGAGTGCCATAAATTACCAGTGACCCTTTTCTCACCTCTCTGCCTCCAAGTCCCATTCTCTGCAAAGGACAGCATCTAATTAAAAAACACAACAGGGGCGTGCTCAGAGAGGAGGGGGGGGAAACTGTGTGAGATTACAGGGATTTATTCTGGCAAAGCCTGCAGAGAGAGGTGTAAGGGACTAGTGAGATTTATGGGAGACTGGCAGCGCTGACAGTGGAAACTGGGAGAGTTACTGGAGCTGCCAGAAACTTTACAAGCTTTTGGAAGGCAAAGCAAAGGATTATTATTTGTTAGCAGCAGTATTAAAAATGCATTTAGCTCACACAGGGCTGAGAAGGCTTTTCCTTTCTTCAGTGCTGCAGATGTCGTTGCATTTATATTTGTATTTTTTCCCAGTTCACTGGAGTTCAGCTTCTTAATGAGCTGTTCTTTCTAAGAGTAGTTCTGGGCACTCTGTCTCTTGGTTGATGCTGCTCTTACAGAACAACTGAGTCAAGTACCCAGCAGAAATATAAGAATATTGCAGGAATCACATGACTTTGAGAGGCTTCCAATTTATCCTTGGAAAACCTTTGTAAAATACGAGTTCAGATCGTTTCTCTTCTGGCTATGTAACTACTTCAAAACGTAGCAAATACACCCCATGTGTTATCTGAGGAATAATTCACTGTGTGGATAATCAGGGCATGTTTTCAGGAAGACTTCAATTGCACTCAGGGATGTTCAGCAACTCTGCAAAGCCACTTGAACACCTAGAAATGAATGAAGGAACACAAAAGGTTCTGTCAAAGAAAGTGGGAAGTAATTTTCTAGAAAACCTTCATTTTACCACAGGAAAGAAAATAAAATGAAAGCATCCTATGTGGCATTCAGCAGGCCTAGCCAAAGGACTTCATTTCATGTCTTTTACTATTCTCTAAACAAGCGCATGATCAAAAATTAGGCAAAAATAGAATCACTCCCTAACTTCGTAATCCTGAGTGCTGTGTACTCCCTGGACTAAAGGAGAATTTACCTTGTGAGGAAACAACGTTTGTGTAATTAAAGAATGCATCATCAAACATGACCGCAGCAATCTCACTGGAGACTCACTTGTTGGAAGGTTCAGTTATTTCGTTTATTGAAATCTTGATTGCTTGAATTTGCCGTTTAAAATCAGTTGGTTTTTTAATCCATAGAGGATTAATCCAGAGAGGATATCCTACAATTATATATGTACTTTAATTCCTACTTATTTTTTAAGTCTGAACCAGTAGGTTGGAGATTCGATGATCTTGGAGGTCTTTTCCAACCCAAATGATTCTGTGTTTGATTATTCAGTAGAGTCTGAATAGTTAAGCTTCAAAATAGACTTCTGGCATTCAAATTTCAGGATTCAATACTAGTGGAAGGTGGAACAAACTCTTTAAGGCAGTTGCTGGATGTGGAGACTTGGCCAAAGAAAAGTTCCCCATTTTCTTTCCTAGGAATTAAGGGGGAAAACATGTTGTCCACAAGATATCCTGAAGTTCAATGTCATCAACGACCCACTTCTGAAAGGGAAAAGAAAGAAAAGAGAGTAAATTGGGATGGAGAAACAATTTGTTTTTCATTCGCTCTTTTCTTTGCATAAGTGGCTGAGGTGATGGGAATCTGCTGGGTTTGTCCCAGTTTGAAGTTGTATTTGCTGCTGCTTTGACAGTGGCAGCACCTCCCTTTTTAGAACACTCCTCAGTTATTAGTTTGGCATCATGCTGGTACCGTTATTACTCTCATTTATCTTACTGCTAAAGTTAAAAAGCCACATCAGTTCCCAGCATCTTTCCACTGCGAATTCCCAGTGAAACACTGCGGGACAAAGGTGTAGCACTTCTTCCCCAACAAAGGATATTTCATGCTAAATTCCAATGAATGGCCAGATTTCCCATCATTTAACAGAGATCAAACCTGGGAGAGCTTCTCAGGATAAAATCTCAGGGGTTTCTTATGGGATTTTAGGTAATATGATAGATTTTTAATTACCAGCAGCTACTAGTTATTTGCAGAGGAGAAGCAGCGTGGGTATCCAACAACAAATTCAGTGTCCTGCCCATCAGTCTTGCCGTGTGTTTTTAGCAACAAACCTGGAACTGTTCATCCATGGGGAAAGTCATTAAATAAGGAGCTGACTGGAGGCTAACTAGAAATTAGGGATAACTTTACTTCAGGGTAAATATGAGAGTTTTTACCTGAGTCAGTGTAAACTTGTGTTTGGTAGTTACTTGGCAAAACTGTTCTTTCGGTTCCTCATAGAATGAAAAAATTGGGAATGCATTCCCAGCTGACCACCAGGAAATCCACATCCCTTACAGTGACTTTAGTTTGATTACTTTGAGCCATTGAATTAGTATTGTTTGGCTGAAAAAAAAAAAATTTAGTTTTGAGAATTTTCATAAGATTTTGCAGCTTTTTCCGCCCTTTTCTGTCAGAATTCATATTTTGAAGATTCTGTGAATAGGTTGGCATGATTTTTGGGCAAGTTTGGAACTGTAATATACTTCCCTTTTTTCCCCTCTTGCTTTCAGTGTTTTATGTCACCTGTAACTAGGGAGTCTCATTTGGTGAAAGCTCCTGGAGTGGGTGAAGCAGCAATTTTAAAACAAACTATCATTTCTGTGCGTATTTGTTAATGTTTATAAGATAAGCAGCTCTAGCTCTTGCATGATAGATGGTTTCTATAATTGGAAAAGGAAAAATATCTAATTGGTTAAGTTATTTGTCATGTATCTAATTAGGTCAGGCAAGGAACTGAAGGGCCTGTGAAGCTGAGAATGGAAAGCAGTGCCTTTTGCCTCTTAGTATTTGAACTCTGTGTGGATTTGTGGAGAATGAAGGAGCACCAGTGTCTGAAAAATGTCTGGTCTCCTGAATCCAGTTTTATAACAGAGGCAGGTTGACAAAAAGAGAAGTTGCAGAGCAGCTGGTGGGTCTTGCCTTTGCTTATGAATAAAGTAAACAGAAAAATTACATGTCAAGAATCACAGAATGGTTTGGGTTGGAAGGGACCTTAAAGATCCTCCATTCCACCCCCTGCCAGTGGACACCTTCCACTAGCCCAGGTTGCTCCAAGCCCCGTCCAACCTGGCCTTGGACACTTCCAGGGATCCAGGGGCAGCCACAGCTTCTCTGCCCAACCTGTGCCAGGGCCTGCCCACCCTCATAGTAAAAAAATTCTTATCCCTAAGCCAACCCTACCCTTTCTCAGTTTAAAACCTTTGCCCTTTGTTCTAACAGTTGTAAGAAGTCCTCCTCCATCCTTCTTGTAGCCCCCTTTATTTACTGGAACAGGATCTAAGGTCTCTCCAGAGCCTTCTCCTCTCCAGGCTGGACAATCCCAGCTGTCCCAGCCTTTCCTCCCAGCAGAGCTGCTCCATCCTCTGACCATCCTGGTGCCTCCTCTGGACTCTCTCCAGCAGCTCCATGTCCTTGCTGTGCTGGCCCCCAGGGCTGGAGGCAGCTCTGCAGGTGGGGTCTCACCTGGGGGGGCAGAGGGGCACAATCCCCCCAATCTGCTGCCCACCCTGCTCTTGATGCAGCTCAGGGTACGAGGGGTTTCTGGGTTGCAAATGGGCACTGATGGCTAAAATGCTGAGCTTCTCATCAAACAACACCCCCAAGTCCTTCTCCTCAGGGCTGCTCTCAATCCATTCTCCACCCAGCCCCTGTTTAGGGAAATTATGAGTGATGATGGTTTGCTGAAAATGATGATTTCATTCCTCTCTATGATTTCCAGTGTTTTTGTGGACAGAAAGATAGAATATTATATATTTACACAGACAACGGCTGAAAAGAGATGCTTAGAAATATTTGGAAGGTTCCCTCCATTGGCTCCCTCACCAGTAGATTTCACACACAGCTTATGGGCCACAAATGAGGGTCTGAGGGACCACACCAGCCTGTGGCTGACTGTGAATATCCCCAGATGTCTCAGGAAGGCGGCAATAAAAGCTCTACTGGGAGCTGTGGAGCCCAGAGCTTGACCTCACCCATAGTGCCAAACCACCAGCACACTCAGGGTCCTCACAGAGGGCTGGGAAATCCTGAGATCCCAATTTCAGCCAGAGTTGTCACCATTTTCTGTTTACAACTTTTGGAGCCAAGGAAATGTAGGGCATCCTACTCTCCCAGCTGGGAACACAAAAACCCAGCAACCAGGGGCCAACAAACCTTTTCTCTCTGTGTATTTCAAGCATCCCAAGGAATAATCATTAGACAGGATTTAGAGAAATTAATTTCAAAGCCTTGCTTGGCCATTCTTACAGTTTGGTGTCCTTATAGTCAAGCTGTAAATTATAGTGGGATGAGTCTTTGTCTCTGTTATGGGAAATACTTCATGTTGCAAATAAAGACAAATATTAATTGAAGATAATGAACTAGTAATTTTAGTCTCTCTTGTTTTACTTTGTTCTCTTGACCTTACCCAAGCCTGTGTATATAGTGAAATGTCTGTCATGCGAAAAAATCCTTCCCTGGGAGGGTGGGCAGGCCCTGGCACAGGGTGCCCAGAGAAGCTGTGGCTGCCCCTCGATCCCTGGAAGTGTCCAAGGCCAGGTTGGATGGGGCTTGGAGCAACCTGGGCTGGTGGAAGGTGTCCCTGCCCATGGCAGGGCAGTGGAATGAGAGGATCTTTCAAGTCCTTTCCAGCCCAAACCATTCTGTGATTCTACAAAAATCAAACACAAAAGAAAAGGGTTGGAGGAGACTGAGGCATTGGGGTTCAATGCTGTGTCCTCAAAGTGATCACTGACTGTATTGTTTACTCTGAGCATTTGTAGTGTATTTTTCATTTTTACCAGTATTTGGATGTTGAGCTAATAAACCCTTTTCTGAAATTCCTTTAAAAAAAAAGAAAAAAAAGACCACATTCTCATAAAAAGTTTTGGGTCAGAGAAATTAGCTGTTGTCTAAACAGAAAATAGACAGTCCGAAGTCCCAACAGGAGAGGTTCTGAAAAGCTTCCTACCAACTTACAAGAACCTCTAGAATGCATCACAGAAAAAGCAATAAAAGTGGAGCATAAGTTCTCCCTGTGTGTGTGAATAATAAGGTGCCAAAACCCACACTATGCCTTTGTAAATGAATTTTTTTTTTTTAATAATGGAATATGATTTCCAAAAGAGCAAAAAACCCCAAACCCAGAATGACCAAACCGGCGCTTCAACCTCCTGGGTTTCCTAAGGCTAAATTCTTCGTGTGAGGATAACATAACAATTAAGGCAGCGAGTTTAGCTCTAAGTACAGCTTTTGTGTTTGCGTGTTTCAAAGATCTGATTTAAAAAAAGAACCATTTGACAACCTGATTAAAAAAAAAAGAAATCAAAGCAGTGTTTTCATATTGCCCCTGTAAGTGGCCCCTTCATTCATCATGTTCAGCATCCGTCGGGTGCGATCTGTCAAGCCCTGCTTAGAAGAGCGACTTTCTTCTTGCCTTGCTGCTGGTTACGTTACCAGCAGTGCCATTATGGCCTCTGCTTTTGGGTAGGGAAGAGGTAATGGAAGTCTCTATTCCCTTGAAACACAATTTAAAGGGAAATAAAACCCAACCCAAGTCCTTTGAATTCCTTCATGCTGTGGGGGAAAAGTGACCCACAGCCCCGTGCCACAGGCTTTGTCCGTGAGATGGATGGCTATAATTTATGCTGCCTGAAACACAAGTATTTATGATGCCTTTCCTTGGCTGAGGCGTAAAAAAGGATCTCCAGAGGAACAGAAACATTTTTTTTTAAAAGCATATTGAAAAGAGGAATCTACAGGACAGGTGAAGGTCAAGGGAAGAAGGCAGTGAGGGTTGGTTTGTCCTCCTTTCTGGTTAGGAAAATAATTCTCCTTGTTTGCCTCTGTGGAAAGTATCTATTTTTATTTTTTTCCCTTTCTTTCTCACTCACACACATGTCTGTGCACGCATTCAGGTACAAACACACACCCTGACCTAAGTTATAGGGCTGATAACCCTCTAGGCTACCCAGCAAGGTACTCTCAGCATCAGGAACAGCCCTGGGAAATTTGGCTTTAAAACTTCTTTTAGCTGTTCTCTGACTCACAGCCGGATGAGCACGTTGGCAGCTCTGAATAAGCCTAAATAACTATAATCCGGGTTCAAACTGGGGGCCATCCACCTCCTCTGGCCTTAGACATTTGGACACCGGAGCCAAATTGACAGCCACTGCTTTTGCCTGGAAGTGTATTCATTGCTCAGGGTAACATGCCCAAAGTACTCAGTATGAAGGTCTGGCCTTAAATTTGATAAAACACTGCAACAACAAGATAACAATGAACAAAAAAGTCAACAAAAGTTTAGTGAGAATTTTCCTTTCTGATTTTCTGCTGTAAGAGCTGCTTCTTATTTATGAGTAGATGTAACTCATAGAAGTGTTATAGTATCTTGATAAATATTGTGCTTCTCCAAGCCCTCTTTGTATCTCTGTGCTAGTAATTCCCTCTTTTCCTAGACTGAGCAGCCTTTAAGAAGGTTCCCCAATCATCTGGAAATTTTCTCCTTTTATTGACCAACTTGAGGTCTGCTTTCCCTCTAGAAGCTCTCTGCATGATGAGCAGTAGGAGTATAAATTAGGCCTTATAGCAGAAAATAAAAGGTAAAATAGATTAGGAATCAAGTTTTTCGGGGTTTCAGCAACAAGCAGAGTTAATACTCCATCGATAGTCACAGCATTTCCAAACCATCCCCAGATGGTCTCTGTGACAGGGGGCAGAATTGGAATTTTTACTGGAGAAACCAGATTGATGTCCATCAAAATTGAAGTCTTCAGAACTTTTCATTGGGATCTTATTGTCCCTAGTTAAATCTCCTTCCCTGTCTTTCCTGATGTTGCAACATTTATTAACATCCTGAATCTCCTTAGTTAAGGGAATGCAGAATTTAAGATTAGACCTTTAGCACTTGATTTCCCTGACTTTAAGCTGGACTTCTAAATGTTGGTTGCAAAACTCCGAGCAGCTCACCCTGCAGTCCTTTTATCATCAATAAGAAGGTGTTTGTCATCTTCAAGACAACATGAATGGCCCTCTGGAAGGTCTTGTTTCCCCTCAAGGACCACTGCAGAGGCTGATGGCTCGGACAGCTAATTTTTAGCCACCTTAAGATAGGTTGGGATGAACCATTGACTGGCTCTATGAACACGCTTCGAACATGCTATGAACCTCTCCAGTTGGAACTTCGGACATGCTTGACCTCCATGCGCAGCTGAATGCTTTTGTATATACATCCAATGCAATAACACTTTTCTGTTGGTATTAATATGCAGAAAATGTATATATATTTACATTTCTTGTGTTTGATGTACTCACACAGAGAATGGCTACTAAATACAGAGAGCAGGATCATCCTGCTGATTTTAATATATTTGAGTTCTGCTTCTGCCACCACACCATCAGATGATATTGGTCTATCTGCACCCATCTTGACAATTAAAATATAATTCGCTCTGAATTGTTGGAGAAGACCAGCTCCACCAGAACTCTGTTTCTTATACATCAGCCGAGAGAATTTCATGGCTTTTTAGCTCAGAACTGAGCTGCTATAGACCCAGGTCAGCGTGCTTAAGAGAAGAGTTACTTGCATGAGTGAGCAGTGAATGAAAACCATTAATGTCCCGGCATGCTCTGCTCACCAATACTCAGTTTTGTTGCAGCCAGAGTTTCTTGGTGTGTTTCTGCTTCATTTAAACCTGTCAATACCCCAATTAGTGCTTGCCTCTCTTCCCCTGGGAGGGACATTTACACATGTCACTTCACAGCCTCCAAAATCTAAAAGACTTATGGGAATTGCTGGCTCATAAAATACCTCCTGATTAAAGCTTGCGTTTTCCACTGGCTTTCTGCCTATTTTTTTTTTCCCCCCATTTAAACTTGCAAACTATTCAGGTATTTTTAAGGAAAGGACACAAATGGAAAGTTTAAAGCATTTCAACTTGTAAAAATAAAGAAGAGCTCTCTCCCATGTTATTCCGCAGTGTTTTTAACTGATTTGCATTCAGTAAGTCTCAAAAAATTAGAGCATTTTACAACTCCGATACCAGTAACCCTCTCATTTCACATTAAAACTTGATGCCATCTCGATGGCAGACTGAATTCAATTTAAGATCAAAGCATTGGAGAAATTATCTAAAATTATGTATTGCTAGTTTTAACTATTTAACATTCCTGCTCTTTCCAGCTTGGCTTTTATATAGGATGATAAAAGATCATAATTGATTTGGAAGAGAAAGTGGCCCAAGGAATTTATACTTAGTGGAGACATTTATAATACCAATTCTTAGGCATCCACACTTCACAACAATGGTAACATTAATACCGTCCATTAATTTTTTGTGTAGGAAGATGGCCTTTGCATAAGTCTCCATAAATCACAATTATGTACATTCTAACGTAATGCTTTATAGATTTTTGATTGCTTATTTTTGTTTGGACAATTAGCCAGGCTTTGATGAAACTGATTTTCCGGCGCCTCCCGTGAGTTACCAGAGTTTGTCACAAATTTCCAGAGGCTTTTACTGTGACTGACTGCAGGGAACAAACCTGTCAGCCTATCATTTCCCATCCCTTTTCTCCTGGTTATTAGGAAGTGCAGTTGGACAAAATGGGAATTGCAGCTGTGTGGTAAAGCAGAAGAAAGTCACATTTATTTCAGAACTGTGCCAAAGTCAGAGGAAAGAGCAGGAAATATAAGCCGCTGCTGGTCCCTTGTGTGTCATTTGAAGACACCAGTTTGCACTGTACAAACACAGAGCAAATGCAAGAAAAGACCTCAGGAAGAGGAAAGAGTTGAGAGAAAAGGCCTTTTTTATTTTATTAATGTGTCTTTTGTTTAAAATTCATAGTTGTCATGCAAAATAAATCAGCTTCTCTTCCTCTAATGTGACCTGAAACCACTTCTGAGTGAATAAGAGATGAACCCTAAATGTTCACAGCCTTTGCCCTGACACATTCAATCAGATCACGAGGCTCTGGTGGAGCTGCCAAGGACTCAAGACATCACTGTCATTCTTATTAAAGCTCAGCATCAAACAAGGCCTGTTTGAGTCTGGAAACACATGTTTGAATAATGCTAATAATCAAATACCTTCATTTATATCCTGAGATGAGTGAGATTTGAGGGTGTACAGAATCCATTTTCATTCCCACTCAACGATTTCTTTCTTTTTAGATTTTTTTTTTCAAAGATTGCCTCGTATAGGTGTCCTAATATCCTAATAATTTAATTTTTGCATACCACTGAGCCTCTTGTTTTGATGGGGGATTTGAAAAGCAAATTTATGTAGCTGGGACATGGACTGGTCATATCTTAATTTCTCTCTATTATTTGTATATAGTAATTCTCACAGACATCACTATTAATGGAAGTGAGTAAAAGGGTACTAGCCCTCCCTTTAGGGCAGGTTTGGGGTAGAAGGTAATCTGATTTGTTCTGTTTTATTTAAAAATATTTTCAGGAATATATGAATAAATTTTCCAAATTTATTTTGACTCCTGAAACTCAAGCTGAGTAAATAATTCAGTCTGTCATATTAATTCATCAAATCTTTACTTCTCTCCTCAAATTTCTCAGGTTTACATGCTTGAAATGATTTTTTTTTTCAATTTGGAACATCAGTGGCTATTAATTGCAGAACATTGACTTTTCAAATTTAAAATTCATGCTGTGTTAATTAGTGACACAGTTCACCCAGTGTTGTTTGTATTTGAGAGCTGCGCAACAAATTCTTTCCTAATTCCAAGCATTGCAGTAAAATATTGGATTCTCTATTTACTTTTATGCAACATTTAAATATTTAAAATCGAATTTTTCAAACACTTATCCTAAAAGAACATGTCTCTCAGGATGTTCACAACAAACAAACACGAGCAGCTCCCAGATGTGAAGTTAGTTTTCAAAATCAGTGAATATTGGTACAAAGTAGTTGCCATTAACTGTATGTCCATTACAATAATGTATAAGTCGTATACATAAAAATTGGCTGCTTATCTTTGTGTTAACATATTTCTCTCACCCTTTGAGATGCGCAGTTTGTTTTCTAGTCTGGGGAATCTCTCGAGGAGGAGGACTAAGTGTGATTCTCACCTGCTGAACAGGTTGCAGTTTTACCAAAAAAACTACATGTTTAAATCGAAGTGTTGAAGGTCTATCAATTTCAAATTCCCTTCTGGATTCAGAACACTATCTGAATGCCAGAGAGATGCTATTTAAGTAAATCAAAATGCCTCTTGTCGCAAAGGGAAAACTGAAATTTTCAGTTTTAGCCACCCACTCACTGACTCCTGAAACTTAACTAAATTTGAATATAAATTAACAAATATATATCAATTAATAAAACTATGAGGGTTCAATGTAAGTAATGTATTTGCATGGGTTTTCTTTGCCTGACCAAAAGTGGATTGAGGAAGAGGGAACTTGTTTTGGAAGTAGTAAAACCACATTTGCCATGGAAGAAGAGAACTCTCACCATGAGTGACCAGCATGGAAGGACACGTGGAATTTGGCTTAAATGCTAAATTGGAATTTTATTTAATTTTTTCAATAGATTTCAACTTTAATGCAGTTTTCTCTTACCACAACTATCTTCGTTCACAATGTTCTTTTGACCCATGGTGGTTGAAAGGGCCGGAGTCCTCTGTTGTAGAAGGTGTACAAGAAAACCAGGTGGCATTGCAGGTTCCTGAGTGATCGGTGAAAAGGAGAGGCTTTTGAGGGCACAGCTCATCTGGCTGGATGAGCAACTCTTTGCACGGGTCTTTCTTTCCATTGGGAAGTCTACGATGCCTATCTTGGTATAGCTGCTTTCAAGATGAATCCCACTACAGTGACACTTTCCCCAAACTGGCCACATCAAAGATTAAATTAAAGGGCTAAATTATGAGGTGGATGCTCTGACAGAGAGGAGATCTTCAGACCAGGAGAATCGTGGAATCACAGAATGGTTCGGGTTGGAAGAGTCCTTAAAGCGCACCTCATTCCAACCCCCTGCCATGGGAAGGGACACCTTCCACCAGCTCAGGTTGCTCCAAGCCATGTCCAACCTGGCCTTGGACACTTCCAGGATGGGGTATCAAGGAGAAATGGAGACACAGTGAGATGTTTACATACTGGGAGTCACATCCCTGTCAGAGTCCAGGACTGAGCACACCCAAATTCTCCCTGTTCTCAGTTATCTCCAGACCATCCCATCCCTGGCTTTGCTGCTCTGCTGCATTTCCACATCTTCTCTTTGAAGAGCAGCCCAAATCTGCACTGCTGGTTGGCCATGAGCAGCAACCCATCCTTCAGCACAGCTCAAAACCCGCTGCAGGGGCATGTGGCATCTCCCCACCACTTGTGGTGCACAGCGTTGTATTCCTCTCCTTCCACCAAGCAAAAATACCACTTAGAGACGGTTCTTAAACATGCTGAGAACTTCAACCAGTCACTTATAAGCCATTTATAAATGCTACAAGGATTTTAATGTTTAATTACAAATTAGAATAAAGCTAGCTTCTTAGTTTGGGGTTTTTTCTCTGTGTGGCCATTTCCATCTATGAGCTCAATGACAGAAAAAATACTTACTCTCCTCCCAGCTCTCTACATAATTAAAATTCATGTGAATTTCAGTTTTATAGTAATTTGTGAATATTCATTGTAAAAGGATTCAAAAGTTTCTGGGACTTTGCACAAGCTTTATGTAACTTTAGCCTCCTTATTTTGGAAAATAAGACTATCTCAAGGAAATTAAATGGTTTCACTTGTTTGCATTCAGTGCCTGATGAAACAACAGCAGCAGAGAAAAGAAAGTCAGATTAAGCAAAATCTACTGAATTTTACGAAAATAAAAAAAAAAAATTCAGATTCAGTTTTCTTCAAGAGTGGGACAAAAGGTTCTGGTTTTGTCTGAGCCAGTTTCATGATTGTAAAGTGTAACCCTGACTGCTGAATTTTGCACTTTGATTTTTAATGATGAAGTCGTTAATACTGTAAAGCAAATATAATATTAATGAGAAATACAGTTTATATCGATAATAAAATTAATTACAATACCATTGTTGCTCTACAGTAATATAGCGCTAATATTTAGTGCTATAAAAAATGATGTTTTGGTAAAACAACAAATAATAATGTAATTAAATAATTTTTAATTAGTCCTTACTGGGTTCCCAGGAAGAAAGGGGAAAACAATGGGTTGCCTTTCCACCTGGAGGTCCAGCTTTCAACAGAGCAGACTCCTGCATTAATGTTGCTGGAAGGGGCACGCAGACCTTGAAGATGGAAATTGCCATGGCCTATAAACTGTAGCTTCTGCTTTGTCCAGTTTTGACCAGTAGATCTTTGACTATGCCCAGCACCACATGGCATCCTTCCACAGAAAGTCATGGATAACCTTGGAGGAAAGAGATTTGGATTAATTTGTCTCATAAACTACTCCCAAATTGTGGAACATTGGAAACGACTTCCAAATTGTGGAACATGGCTCTATGGATTCCTTGAACATGCACAAAATTCCCTTATATAAACACATATCATCTGTATATAAAGTTGGAGAGATATAAAGGATACACACATTTAATATGGCATCTGAATCATTTTGATAGATTTCTAAATGCCTCCGCTTTTTTCCAGACGTCCTGAGAGAATCTCTCATGGATATGTAGTGCAGATTGAGCTTGCTTATTTACAGTTTCCTGGATTATTTTGTCAGTAAAGCACCAGCATATTTATCTCCGTTATTTGCATCAGTAATTTGATTAAAGATAGTTGGAGGATGAAGAAATACATCACCTAAAATATCCTTGGGAACGTGGCTTTGTTACCAGAAGTCTTTTGACATAGAGGAAGATAAAAAGAAGAGCTTAGGGTTTAGTATCATTGGAGATAAATTGTGAAGAGTAAAAAATCAGCTTTGGAGGAAGGGGAAATATTTAGCTGTGAGGCATTGCTATGGCAATAAGGAATCCGTGTGGAAGATTATGTGAGAAGAAGGGAAGGATAAGCAGGGATAAAGCTGTTTCTGAGGAATAAAGTCATCTTTCTTTACGTGTTTTTACGCTGCTCTTATTAAGAAAGTATGTTGGGGGAAAAAAATTGAGCTTCACAAACCTGACTGTGGTTTTCAAAAAGCAAGAAAGAGAGTGGTGGTGTTTGGTTTGGCACTGTCACCCATCATGGGACAGCAAAGGGAGGCAGGAGTCTCTGAGACAGGTTCCTGGATGTCCATGGGATCTAAATCCAAAGCCAGACATCCCATTTTCTGTGTGGTCCCACTTGTGAAGGAGGAGAAGAGTAGACCTGCCATTTCAAGGCTGCCCTGCTCCGACTGCTGTGCCCTCCCACCTGGGGTCATGGGCACCCAGGAGCTCAGGGACCTCGTGGGGAGGCACAAACCACTCACTCCTCATCTCCTGGCTGGCCTTAGCACTGGTTTTCACCATCCCCACAGAAACTTCAAGTAGGAGATACAGGTGGGAAGGAGGACTGCAGCTGTAGAGGAAAATCACTTAGGTCACTTGGGAGGGTGGTGTGACTTAATTAAGGATAGGAAATGGAGTTGGAGGAGGCAAACATTGCCACGGGAGTTGGGAATGTGGTAGAACCTTGGGAGGTTGCAGCAGGAAGAGGAGAGGGACAGGTGAACGGGACTTGTTGCAGTGAGAGGAGAGAGACGTGCAGAGGAAGGGACTTGTGAGAGGCTTGGGAGGTTACGGAAGGAAGAAAGGTGGTGGCACAAGCTAATTGTGGTAATGTGGACTCCTTAACAGCCTGGCATGCCTTTGAATTGGGTCTCTTGTCGATGAACAAAATGCATAAAAGGATATATGGGGCTATCTTAGGAAGAATTTCAGGAAGAATCTCTTCCTGGGAAGGGTGGTCAGGCATTGGAAGGGGCTGTCCAGGGAGGTGGTGGAGTTCCCACCCCTGGAGGTGTCCAAGAAAGGACTGGCCGTGGCACTCAGTGCTCTGGGCTGGGGGACAAGGTGGGCATTGGGCACAGGGTGGGCTCTGTGGGCTAGGAGGACTTTTCCAGCCTCAGGAATCCTGGGATTCTGTGACAAGAGCAGTTACCTGCAGCCCTGCAGCTGCACAGCCCTGGGGTTTGGAAGCAACAAGCAAATGGGCACAAAAGAGTGATTTTCTGGAAGTAACCTCCTTTTGGGTCCCAACCGACAGACAGCAGGTGAAACTGAGGCCCTTTTCATTCTTGGGAAGATGGAATCAGACTCATCCTAATATTCTATTCTGATTATTCGTCATTTCTTCTCTTTGAATGCTCCCCTGGGACAAAACTAGTGGGTACCTAATACCCAACCAGTTAAACAAGATGTACTTCATCACTAGTGCATATCAGTGCCCAGGGAGCCTCGTGTCTCACACAAGACCTTTCTAAGAGTTCTCCCTGCAATTAGATCCCATTTGTAACCCAAATCCATGGCTCCATGGCCCTGCTAATCTTCAAATCAGTTTGTTTTGGTTCAGGAAGCCTTTGAAAAGGAAGGGCTGCATCCTGACATATTGTCATATCCAAGCATTAACAGCTCTGGCATGTGAAAAGGTCATGCCACCAAGCATTAGCATTACAGGATTGCAATTACAGTAATTAATTTAAATAAGGACTTTTATTCTGCTGTGCCGCAGTAGCTGCAATCTAAGCAGGAGGAAAGACTGGGAAGGCCTCAAATCAGGTCCTCTGCCAATGTCATTGGACTAAAACAGGGACCCGGGGAGGTTCAGATGGAAAGAGTGAGTTGTTCTGATAAGAAGAGGCAGGAATTCATGCATGAAAATCAGGGCAGTGGGGCTATTGCAGGAGGCAGCCCTGCAGTGCAGGAGCTCCCAGAGGGACTCTGTGCTGGCACCTCCTGTGCTTCAAAGAAGGTTCCTTCAGAGGAGAGCAGCTCCCTGGGCTGTCCGGGGCTTTTTCCAGCCTCTCCCAAGAAGGACTGAAAGACGAATTCCTGGGCTTTGGTTCTTCCTAGTGACAGAAGCCCAGATGTTACTCCTTGGTGGATAGATGTGGGAAGGAAAGCACAGGACAACAAAGACCCTGCCATGTTTTGAAGGGTTTGCAGTAAAAAACTCTGAGGATGTTTTCTTCCTATTTCCAGAAGATTTTTGTCCCAAAATGCAAAAATACTTGAGGATTTAAGACTGGTCTTGCTAACAAGAGAGTACTTTCTTCAGCATTACAGTTTAGGCCCTTTTTAAAAGAATGGTTAACTAAGTTGACAGATTTGTCCAAACTGTTCTGCAAATACCTTCTGAATACAATAAAAACTGAAATCTAGCTGGGTTTATTGTCAGTTTAATTATACTTTCACTTCAGTACAGTTCAGCTGCACACTCAACACGTGCATGGACTGCAAGCTCTTCGGTGCAGAGCCTTTCCTTTAATTTTGTACAGCTCCTGGTTTAATTGAGCCCTCGTTTTGATAGACCATTACTGTCATACACTCTTGCAGACCACGTAACTGTCAGCAAGTAAAACAGTAGCTCATCAGAAGGAATAGGACATTTTTATCAGTTCTTTATTTGCCCCATATCTGAATGCTTATTAGTTACAGAACCTTTAGGTACTGGGAATATTGGCAGCAAAATAAATGAAGCCAGGCTTCCTTTGGATTCTCATCTTCACTCTACAGCCCCATTGTCCAGTTCCACCTTCAGTCTTAAGAGAGGGTTTTTTGACATGGAAACGAAAGTGAAATACTCACATTTATGTCCATCTGGTTGAATATGGACAAGCTGGATGAGACACGGACTGAAGGACCAACCCTGTACCATCACACCTGCCAGCTCACTGAGGAACAATGGTTTTTTGTTGTTTTGTGTGTTTCCAGTTCCAGCTATGATAACCTCCTATCCAAACACCACCCTGGCAACGCAAGGACAAAAGAAGGAGATGAGCTGCACGGCACATGGAGAGAAGCCCATCATAGTCCGCTGGGAAAAGGAAGACAGAATCATTAACCCCGAGATGTCCCGTTACCTTGTTTCCACCAAGGAAGTTGGAGATGAAGTGATCTCTACTCTGCAGGTAAGAAAAGAAAAAGCAACCCACGACTCTTCTAGATGTGTCAGAGCGCGCTTGCTTTGGTCTTGATAGGGATACACATCTACCTCTTCCCAACAGCATCAGATCTGCCCGTGGTGCAGCCCTGGAAAGCTGGCAGCAAGAGGAAGTAGAGGAAACCTCTGCATCCCACCTCACCTAAAAAATTAGTCTCCACCTTCCCAGATTCCAGGGGCAGCCAGAGGATGGTCTGCTCAGCCCTGCATCCTTTCTGCCTCAGGAGCAGCGTGGCTCGTGCCTTAGCGTGCCCT
The DNA here is from genome assembly GCA_013396755.1 of Sclerurus mexicanus. Lineage (NCBI taxonomy): Eukaryota > Metazoa > Chordata > Aves > Passeriformes > Furnariidae > Sclerurus > Sclerurus mexicanus. Next base: position 319,592 of record VWZF01003765.1, on the reverse strand, counting down.
TCCTTCCCTGGCAGCACAGCCCTGGTTTGGGAGCACTGCTGAGAAACACCAAGAAAATATGTGACCCCCAGTTTTGATCTGTGTCAGCTTTACACTCACCCAAAACACTGAGGTGTTTTGAGATAAAAATTCTGTCTTCCCAAAGTGCTTTTCTCCCTCCCTTTCACACTGTGGGCTTTGTGAGACCACTTTAAGAAGTCAGGTTAGTCATCAGATTCAAAGTGGTGTTTTGCATGTGCCTTTATGAAGTCTAAAAGAATTTTAAAAAAAAAATCATTTTGATTCTTACTCAAAAATCTTGATTATCCATTTTCAGTCACGTTTTTACAATGTATTTATTATACTCAAGGAACTATTTCTCCAGCTCTCTGGTCTAAATTCTAGTGTAACTCTTACAAAAGATCGCTTTCTTTATCAGCCAAAAATTGTGTTGGATGATATCCAGTAAAAATCTGGATTTGCTCTCTGTGAGGGAGCTTTGTCATTGATTTCTATGAGGAAAAATAAATTTTATGTGTAACTTTTTTCATATTAGCATTTTTGTGTTACAAATAATGTTTAATTACAGGATAGACTCCTAGGCCTCTCTGCCCTTGTTCTTCTTATTCACTTTAATAAGACAGACCCCGGATACACAACAAGATTTTTCTTGGAAGGCTGGACACCTGTTTGGAGAATTCTCTCCTGGATCAGTTGTGTATGGAAGTGGTGCTTTACATCCACGTGTGTCTTACATAAAAAACCCGTCACTTCTGAGAGACAAAACACCCCAAAAAGTAGAAAATGTCAGGATTAAGGCAGTCTCTGGAGATTTTGAATCCAGTGCCTTTGCAGGACGATAGGATCTTCAGCTGCCCATTCAGCTTTTGTTTTCTGCAGGACCCCTTGTGTTTTCTCTGCAGTTGAAAGACGCTGTGGGGTGCAGGGCTGACCACTGACACCCAGCTTTTCCCAGGTGGCCAATAATGGTGTGTCCTTTGTTTTCTAGGTGCTTGTCTTGAGCTCTTGGGGGTCTGATTTGCAGAAGTCCCAAGCCCTCACAGGTGCAGCTTAACTCAGTGGAAGCTGTTAGGAACGCATGAAAGGCTATTTATTGCTAAGGACTCTGATGGGGGGGTAGGAAGGTCCCACATGTGTCAAACTGGGCTCTGGAAATTTTTGTTTCCCCATCTTAAAGCTCAGCCACACGCGCAGCTTAACACAGCTTGACACGTTACCACATCTCAGATGATAACTCTCCAATTTTCCTACAGAGAGTGGGAAATTAATCTATTTATTTTAACCAGCGGTGACTGAGGGTTGTGCTCATATTACCTTGGTTTTGCTGAGGGATAAAGAGCACGTGGAGTTACCATGGCTCAGCTAATATGTGGCAACTTGTCCATCAGCCACAAAGATTATCATACACCTGGTTCCTTAATTCCCCATATGAAAGGGTGGTAATACCCTTCATGGTGTCAGGAATACATTCACTCATGCTTCTGAAATGGGTGTTGCTTAGGTGAGTGCACAGAAAACGCTGTGAGAAAATGAATGTCTATTTTGAGGGCACAGTTTGACCTGTGTGCAGTAATAGAGTGTGGAGCAGCACAGTGAAAAATGAGAAGAAAATGGTATTTCAAATATCTGCTCCTTTAAAAAGAAATCCTTTCCCTCTTGCACTTTGAATGAAGCAGTGGTCCTGTAGAAAAAATATCATTATGATCGTGCATGTAAATATTGTTTATAGATTTCCATGCTGTTAAACCACAAATTGAAAAGACCACACAAACCTCTCTTATGAGGCACCATGTACAGGGTTCACCAGTGTTTGAACCTTCCTTTCCTCCACACAGACTTCAGCCACTTATTTTCAGAAATTACTGGGAAAAAATTTGGAGGCAGCAGGAGGCACCATTTTGCATGGAAAATTTTAGCCAACAGTTAAATACTTGGCAAACCTGCGAGTAAGTGGAAACAGGAATCCCATGGAGAAGCTGCAGGAATAGGTGGTGCTCCAACTCCTGACTACACATGTCGAGCTGATAACCTGTTTCCTCAGCCCAGGTGTTGCTGGGTTTGCTAAGTCTCAGTGTTTTGGATGCTTTGCTGTGCATACGTATGTGGATAACATGCAATATCTACTCATTGCTGCCAAGTGAAACAGTTTGTACAATTTTTCTTGCACCGCACAGTAAAGCTGTTGGTTTATTTTCTCTGCTTGCTGTTCAATCCGTCGCTTCTCTCCAAACCACCCATAGATTTTGCCAACTGTGCGTGAAGATTCGGGCTTCTTTTCCTGCCACGCCATCAATTCTTACGGGGAGGATCGTGGAATAATTCAGCTCACTGTGCAAGGTAGGAAGAGGGCAACATAAGGGAAAAAACACAGCTATTGTGGGACAGTAAATGCATGAGATCCTCAGAAATCTGCTGGGGGAGGGAGGCTCTGATTCCTAATTAAATATATTCCCCCATTGTCATAGAAATGAGAAGCTGCATGAAAATGTTCAGCCTTTCATTTTCCAGCATCACAGATAAAATCAAAATAAAGGATGAGCTCGACTCTTGTACAAATTAATAAAAAGAATTTTTCTTAAATACACCCACTGACAGTCTGCTAAATACTTAAAACTCATCCTCAGTAGGGACTGTGGAAGTGAGGGGGTTACTTTTGAGGAGAGGAAGGACGGGACTGCATTTGTTTTTAAAGAACAAACGCGCTTAAAACCCAAGTCTGAAATAAAACAACCGTGTTCTCACTCCACCTCTAGAGCAACGTTAAACCCACTGCGGAACTTCGAGCCAGATATTTCAAGTTTCATGAGTCAAAATAAATGGTGGGCAGTTTGCACCATGCAAACCCGAGGAAATTCACACGTCCTGGGGCTGGGGTTCCCCTCCCACAGGGTTTCCTCACTCCTGGTGACAATATTTGGGATGCAGAGCATGGGCAGGTCACTGCTCAGCTCTCATTTGTGTACCTGTGTGCTTTTGAGCATCCAAGTTTCAAAATCCACACAGCAGATTGCTAGGACTTGGGAACTTCTCTCTTCCTGCTCTTGATTCCAAGCCACAGCAGATCCCAGAGAGTGCCTAAGGCAGCCCTGTTGACAAACGCAGCTGGAGTTTGGGGACAGGTTCCCAGTTATGCTCATCTGAAGTGCCACAGCAATTCAAAGGGGCATTAGAATGGGTCTGAATGCTGTTTATTTACAACTTTATAGACAGAAAGAGGCTTGTGGAGTGATTTTCTACTGTTATCAAATAATTCTGTTACTAAATTAAGACTTTTAAACTCTCTCAAAGAGATAGAAACTTTGCTTCCCCAACCACCACCATATTAAGCATTTTTGAGTTTAGCATTCGTCTTTTAAACAAAACACACCACGTTTTGTGTAAAATCTCTCAAAGTGAAATGTGGTGCTTGAGGCAAAGCATCTTTCCTAGCACGAAAGGCCAAGCTGGAGCGCTCCTAAGGAAACGCAACTCCATGGTGCATGTGAGCTGGCAAAGAGAATTATTCAAGATGACAGCAGTGACTTAAAAAGGGACTGTTTTGGGGACTTTGGGCAGGTGATGAACTGCATCAGGGTGCTACTGAGGGCTGAGCACCAGGGAGCTCATTGACGGGACTTTCTTAAGGGCTTTGTTCTCACCACAAGTCCGGGTGTGTTTGCTCAGAACCCCCCGACCCTCCCGAGATAGAAATCCGAGAGGTGAGAGCCCGCAGCATCGCCCTCAGGTGGACCATGGGCTTTGATGGCAACAGCCCCATCACCGGCTACGACATCGAGTGCAAGAACAAGTCTGGTAAGAAACATCCTCCCCCTTGAAGTGATTCCCACCCCTGGTCATTCATCATTCACCACTGGCTTTGCATCGCCAGAGATAATTCAGGATTTGCAAGTGCCTGATGGAAATTCTTATCACGGTTTATTTAATCTCGCACACAAAGATTTATCTTCATTTGTTGTCTTTTTAGGTAAGAACATTAAGTTTAGCGATTGCTGCTTTTCCCTTTTTATCAGAGAAATCTGCATGTAAGGGGAATAAATTTTGATGTAAAACAAACCTTTATAGGTGACAGCTGATATGATGGGTTTGCTGTTCTTCTCTTATATCCACTTGGATTTTATTTCTTTTAATTTTATATATTTTTCTCTGTAGGGAAAAATGCCTGCCTTTACAAATTATCTTTCCCTGTAGGGCTGATTTTTAGTAGTTATTTTCTATTGATATACGAGTGTATGGTATTTTCCCTGGAAAATTAGCAGGGAAAAAGGGGAGTTATGAGAAATTTTAGACAAAAGAGGCTGTGTGGTAGTTTGCTAAACACTGAAGTCAGAAAACTATTCCTGTTCCTGTACTTATTAAACACCTAAAATATTCCTTTGTCACTTGGAATCTGAAAACTCTCTAAATTTGTTTGAACTGGGTTCATGATTTAAGATCACACCTCCAATTAGGGACATTGTTAAACACTGTCCATGCTTCAGGATTTGAGAAGGGACAAGAAAGGAAACTGCAATGGAACAATATTGTCATATTTCATGCAGGATTAAAAAGACACAGTGAAATTACGTTGTACTGTGTCACATTGGGGTTTGCTGCACCATAGGTGAGGGCTCATAATTCATTAATAGGAACACTGTGCGTGCTTATCAGTGAGATATTCTGCTTATCAAAGCAGCTCAAATACATTTATAGACTGCTGCCTTTAGTTCTGAGAAATAAAAATTGACTTGTCCATAAAATTGCAAATTCACCTTTTTTTTTTTTTTAAATTATTTTACTACCAATCTTCATTCATTGGGTATTTCCTTTGTGCTTTAAGTGCAGGCAAAAATGTTGTGATGTTTTCATTACCAGATAAAATATTTTCCTGAGTGTTAAATCACCAGTCACCATTTTTGCACTGGCTTTGTAAGTGGAATTGATAACGTGCAGGTGAGTGAGGTACCTGAAAGAGGAGAAGTGAAAATCCTCCACTGAGGCCGCAGTCAGGAACTGCAGCTTTGGAGTTGTCAGCAAGGCAAAGATGCCTTCAAGGGACATTTATACCTAAAACTTTCTGGGCTTTGCTTTCTGTTTGATCATTTCTCCTTTTTTCCAACCACCCACCTCCTCCAGAGCAGTTTTTGAAAGTCATTCTTGCCCGACAGGCTCCTTTCTCGCCCTAAAACATCACTTGTGTTTCTGAATCCTGTAACTCAGCGTAATCCCATCTTGGAAGGCTGAGCTGCATCCCTTTGTTTGAAGCAGTGGTGGGAAGGGACTCCAGAGCTCTAAAATATCTTTCTTAGATTTAGTTCAATGTTTTCAAGCGATAATGCAGGCAGAGATAAAGTGGTAATCACCACGAACTTCTACTGCAACATTTTGCCTCCCTAACATGACGTGATAAATCAGTAGCAAGACAGCAAATGAAGCATCGTCAGATTGGAGGGAAACATCAAGACAAAACATACTGATAAAGGTCAGGAAATTTAAAGAAAGGAAAGAAGTGGGTGGCAAAATTGGTGTTGAACATTTCTTCATGTAAATATGAAGACAAATCCTGGAGGTCATGTCCTAAAAAGAGCAGATAATCTTCTTCTCACTGCCAACAACAGAAATGTCATTTTTTAGAAGCAGAGGCTGAACGTTTGGGGAAATAGGATGAAGTTTTTGAATCCTTGCACACGATTTTTGTCATTAATTAAATCATCGAGAAGATGAAATCCCAAAATGGCAACCAAAGAACTTGCAAAGGGTAGCTGGGGAGAACTTAGAACAAGGAGGAGGAATTAAGAAAACTTCCCACAGTGTCCTCGTATTAAAGGGAGGGAAGAAAATTTAGGTTATGGATTCCCCACCCATGTGTTAAACTCAAGGAACATCCTGCCAACACCAAAGTAACGCTGTAAACTGCACAGTTGTGTTTGGTGGGAATTTTCTGCCTCTGCTGCCTGCCCTGAGCACCCAGAAATGATTTTACATGAGGATGCATCACCTAAGGCTTCTCAAGAAGGAAAAACGAAGAATTTTAAGTTTCAGAGAATGTGCAGGTGACCACATACCATGCATGGACTTCACTATATCTTGCTGCTCTCATGTATCCCATCATAAAAACATAGAATTTAGGCTGGAAAAGACCTTTACGATGGTTGAGTCCTGTCATTAACCCAGCACTGCTGACATGTACCCCATCAGAAAAAAAAGACACATTATTTAGCCTCCAAGAGGAGCACAGAGTTGCCTGTCACATGGGTAGGTGGCAGCTCCAGGGTCTGCTTTCTGGAGCACTGGGGATACCAGGAGTTCAGGAGGGACAACACCAGGCACTCAGACCTGGCCCTTCATGGAGACCAGCCCTGTGCAGCCACCAGACCTTCCCATGGCAGGTGGGAGAGACCTTCACGCCTTTCTCCTCCTCCCTTTTCAACTTTTACACCATTCGGGAAATCTTAGGCACAAACTGAGCACCAGCATCCCTCGGGGACCCCAATTTTTGGGCAGAGCTGGGGGTGACCCCCAAAACCTGCTCCGGGCGCGGGGCTGGTGCAGTTTCGGCAGTGGCCACCAGGTGGCAGCACCTGCCAGGCTCCGGCGCATCCGCCAAATTCCCCCCAAATTCCCCCAAAATCCCCCAAATCTCCCCAAAATCCCCCAAATCTCCATCCTTCCTCCCGGGCACGGATGGGAGCTGCTGGGCTTCGGTTTTGTAGATCAGTCGGTAAAAACGTCGGAAATTTTGTTGTATGACAAGGAGAAAAGCCCGGGCATAACATTTAAGAATAAAAAATAAGTTAAAAACTTCCTTTTTGTTTTTTTTGTTTGGTTGGTTGGTTGGTTGGTTTGGGTTTTTTGTTTTGCTTTTGGTTTGGTTTTTTGGTTTGGTTTGGGTCTTTTGCTGTTTTGGTTTTTTTTGTTGTTGTTTTCTGTGCTTTGCCAGCCTTTCTGCATAAGTGGATTTCAGAGTGCTCCGCAACAACAATAAAAACCAGAAGAGCCAATAGTCAGTCTTAAGAAGAGCCATTAGTCAGACCTCACATACTCAACATATGGACATGACCAAATATTTTTAAGGTTTGCCAGAAGAAAACAAAATTACCTCTTTTTTTCCCCCTTTTTTGCATATTAACACTTAAATTTTTTTAAATTGGAGAGATTTCTTTTTCTCTCCTGGCTGACTTGTTTTGGAAGGATTGCATTTGTTCATTTTAACCTTCAAAAAGGGGTCACCTGTATCAAAATTAGCTCCTGAAGTCCATGCATTAGCCATAAATAAACACTGGAAACCTGTGTTTGGAAGAACAGGAGACTGAGTTTTCATCTCTCTTTCTCCATGGGGTGTAATTACTAAATCTACTAAAAATCGCTGGAATTTTTCAAATTTCTTCAATTTGAGTAACTAATATGTACTACAGAGTCCTATCAGAGATGAGTATTTTAAACAACCAAGTGAAAGCTAAAGCAATCTGCTAATACACAGACGATATTAAATTCTCATTATCCTAGAGGGAAATTTAACACAATCTTTTTTTGAAACTCCTTTCCCTTTTTTGGGTAGCACAGAGTCGCCAATTCCATCCTTTTTCTTATTGCCTGTCTGCATAATTCATTAAAAACAGGCAAATGAGTAGTAAGCACAAATAATAACAATTTGCTCCTCCTTTTACAGATATACACAGGCACCTGAGAGGGTTCTACATTCCCCTTGGTTTAAACAGCTCCTGCGTCTTAAAATGAGGCAGGGAAAGAGCACCAGTCCTGGAGGGTGCTGAGCCCCACGTGTTAAATATTCCAGCTCGTGCCCACTGTGTGCTCCGGGAGTTTGGGATCAAGCCTTCTGACTGCTCCTTGCTAGTCTAAGAGCTCTCCAATAGAATCATGGAATCACTGAGGTTTCAAAAGATCTCCAAGACCACGGAGCCCACCCTGTGCCCGATGCCCACCTTGTCCCCCAGCCCAGAGCACTCAGTGCCACGGCCAGTCCTGCCTTGGGCACCTCCAGGGCTGGGCACTCCAGCCCTCCCTGGGCAGCCCCTGCCAAGGCCTGACCACCCTTTCCAGGCAGGAATTCCTCCCCATGTCCCCCCTGCCCCTGCCCTGACCCCCCTGAGCCCGTTCCCTCTGCTCCTGTCCCTGTTCCCTGGGAGCAGAGCCCGACTCCCCCTGCTCCCCGCTCCTGTCAGGGAGTTGTAGAGAGCCAAAAGGTCCCCCCTGAACCACTCCTGTTTATTATCTCCCTTTCCCCCCCCTTTTTTTGGAGCACAACCAGCTCTCTTGCTGAGTGAGGATCCCTTTGGAGCAGCAGTTCCCATGTCTTTCACAGTTATTCCAATGCAGCAAACAGTAAAAGAACACACTCACAAAACTAGGGAATCACCTCCTCAAAGAGCAGCTATTTCCTTGGATCTGCTGATGACCCTGGAGCTGAGGTCCCATTGCTCACAGCAGCCCACTTGGAGCAGCCAGGAGTGCTGTGTGGGAAGGTGATCCCTGGATTTGCCCGTAGCACCAGGCACTTTTTGGGTTGGCCAGCAATCCTGCCTGGTGAGACACTTTAACCCCGTGCTCACGCGAGCCATGTTAACATCACCGTTTAATTGTCTCTTTATTAATATTTCTTATCAAACAGACTCTTGGGATTCTGTTCAGAGAACCAGAGACGTTTCCCCTCAGCTGAACCAGGCCACCATCATTGACTTGCATCCCTCCTCCACCTACAACATCCGCATGTACGCCAAGAACCGCATCGGCAAGAGCGAGGCCAGCAACGAGCTCACCATCACCACGGATGAAGCAGGTACACCCTGGCTCTGCAGCATCCAAACTGTGCCAGGAATTATCCCTTCTTGACGTCAGGGATCTTCACATGACGTGCTGCTGATGTGGCTGCAGCTGCACCGAAGGGAAGGCTGAGTTGTTCCCAGGGAATGTTGTGACTTTTGCAGTTTTGTGCTGCAGGGCTGTAATTAAAGCTGTTCGGTGGCATCTAGTGGTCAAAGGAGACATTGTGCTCCAAATTTTCAGCACGTGGACCTGGAAATAACAAACCTCTCTCTACAGTGAGGCAACTCAACCAGCACCATCTTATTTTTAGTGGTGGTTCCTCCCCTGTAGGGATTGTGGCTTTCCTTAGATGCTCAGGTATTGATATAGGTAACTATTTTAAGTTACCTCCCTTTAAGAACGTTGATACACATAAACCAAATCTTCCTGAATATTCCATCACTCAACCCACCGACCATTTAATTTGCTGATCTCTCTATATGAGTCACTTGGCTGTCATTAATTGCTGTCATTAATTACTCTCATCTTTGTTGCCACGTATCACAGAATCATTTAGGCTGGGAAAGACCTCCAAGATTATCGAGTCCAACCTTTATTTTCACCTTTAACCTTTTATTCTCCTACATCGGTTCTGTACCAGGAGGACCATGGGGGCTTTCTCACTGTTTCAGCAATTAGAAATTAAAATGTTGAATGGCCACAAAAACTCCTGCCAGGCACACACTGCAATTAAATATGGTGTACAAAGGTGCTGAGAGTAACCCCCAAGCAGCTTCAACATCCTTGGAAACTGGATGGAATTACTCTGAAAAGTCTTGGCCTCAAAGGAACTTGTTCATTCATATTTGAAAACATCATTTTTGTCTTGCCAATTTTATTTTTCCTGTGATCTTATGCTAAGACAGCACTTCTTCCTTCTTAGGGGATTTAAAGAGGACAAGTGCAGTGCAAGTAGCTGGTGGAAAGTGCCCTGGTGGTGAAAACTCTCCTGCCTTTTCAAGATTTGTGTTGGTCTTGGTTTGGAACACTTGCTGACTATTTCCAGTTCAGCTCATGTGATTAGAACTGTAATTCCCACTCCTTTCCTCTGTGGGTGAATTTGTTACAGTGAAACTCTACCTTTTGTCAGCAGAACATGTTTTTGGTTCCAAGGGACTTCCTGAGTAAGAACAGGACACAAGGGCTCACGGTGTAAAGCTGGAGACACAAACTTCAGTCCTTTTTTCATCCTAGGGGAAGGAAACCCTTCAGTGAACAGCTTTATTCATGGGGAATCGTTTGTTTGCACAGTATTTATCACTTGATCAGGGTTTTTCCTCTTCCTTTGTTCAAGGAACATGTGAAATCACTAGAGAAAACAGACTATCCATTCTTTCAGCCAGCATCATCTGTAGCCCCCCAAAGCCCATCCTCCCTCGTGCATATACATCAAAGTACAGGGGTGGGTCTTGGATCTACTCTCTGATGCTTATTCACCCATGCTTATAATATTTTTCATTTGCCAAGTTTTTCCTCACTGATAATTAAGTTGTCAAAATCAGCAGCTGGCCTTGAAATAAAAAAAAAACAGCTTCCTTCATGAACAGGGTGGAACCTTAACATCGCATTTTATTCAGTTCTTTGTAACCAAGTTTCAGAATAAATGATCCTTTTGTTGCTGTCTTTTAAGGAGCCTCTGTTGGGAGGAAAAGACCAGCAGTGTGGAACTGTATTCAAAAGTCACTGATCTGCCTAGAGAAGAGTTGGGAGAGAGGAGGTCAGGCTTAGGCAGAGTATGTGATGTTTTTCTCCTGGGGTTTTATTTCAGGTGACGGGAAACATAATTTTCAAAGCTTGCAGACCACGTCTTTCTTCTCATGCAACCCCAGTAAGTTCATGTGTTGGAAAATAGATGCAAGTACACACTTGCACTAACACTTGTCAGGAAAAAGGAAGCATTATGGACGATGGCTAATAGAGAAATCAATAGAGGAAACTGGGATATCTGGGTTTTCTTTACGTCCTTGTCACAAACTCTCTATGGCATTAAGTAAGTAAAACAAATGACTTCTTATTTAGCATTTCGTCGTGGTATGCTGGGAGCAGTTAACTATTCAGGTCTGTAAAAACTTTGGGGTCTTTCAAGGAAAAGCCAAGATTTTAAGAGGCACATTTTAAACCCCATTTTTAGGATCAAATCCTTTGCTCAAATTCCACTACATTATAATGTACCCCGGAGAAATGGCATTCATTTTTGTCAACAGGGGGACAGAATCAAGGTCGGGCTTCAAAAAATTCATAGAGATCTCATTTTTACCGGGGGACTTTTTCCTCTTCTCCTTCCTTTATATTAATGCAAGAGGAATGGAAATAAAGTCCTTTCAAGCTTTGGAAATGTCCCATATGAAGGACAGTCAGGAATGGCAGAGAATAGGGCATATTTAATAACTTAAACATATTGTAGGCTGTATTCTTTGTCTCTCCGCTTTCATCAAAGCAAAACGTTCTGGTTCCTTTCACCACAGCTGTCATTTACTGCTGCTCCACCTCTAACAGCCCCATCTCACCCTCTTTATTGCTTTACTTCCTTTGTCATGCTATTAAACTTGATTTAATTCCTTTTACTGAGGCCATATTCTGCATCAAGGGAACCCTCTGCAGCAGCTCGAGGTGACTCCATCCCCTTCCTCAGATCTCTCTTTGCCAATGATGTACCTCGCTGAGCAGGCAATTCCCTTCACATCTCTCCGCTCAATCCCAGATAATCCTTGGTCCCCTTTGCAGCTGCCCAGATGACAAGTAGGTTCCCCCAGACTGAGGGCCCTCTTTCTTTTCGCTCCCCTTTAAAGCATCACGCACGCTTTTGGCAGTGTGCTGGTAGCAAACAAAGCTTCTCCTGACTCAGGCTTTTCCCATCTGGCATTTATTTTCTGTTTGATTTCCGGGCTGGAATGCTTACACCATGGAGGGCAAGGGGGTAAAGTGTGCAGGGTTTTGTGTGTAAAATATTGGATATTGGACTGAATGTTCTCAGTCTTCCAGGGAACAAAGGGATCCCACTGGAAAGTTTGCGACACAGTGAAGGCTGGATTAGGAGCTCCTGTCCCACCTGCTTTAAATGGGTTCTTGTTTCCTGTCACCCACAGGGTTCTGCCTGATGAAAATATGTCTTGAGTATTTACAATGCAACAACGGCACTGTGAGAGTATCTCTAAACAATGAAAGTCACAATTACTCACTCTTGGTTTATTTACCAGCTTGCTGTGTTTCAGCACATGTTGTATTTCCCTGTTGGCCAAGATGACACTGGAATGTGGAAGATGCCAGGCCCTGGATTTGTTTGATGAAGTTTCCATATGACATTGCCTCAGCACAAATCTCTCTGAATTTGGGTGTGACATAATATGTGAAGGGCTGGATTCTGGGGGCTGCAAGGGCTGCTTTTGATGCATCTCTCCTGTGCCTTCCCAGCTCCTGATGGTCCACCTCAGGATGTCCAGCTGGAGCCTATATCATCCCAAAGCATTCGAGTCACCTGGAAGGTAAATATATATCCAAGAATATGGGATCTGACAGGATTTGGGTGCATTCAAAGAGGTTCTGATAAGGGGAGTGTTATAGCAACTCTGCCTCAGTTATTTTATGTAGGAGAGTCACTGCAGGTGCCTTTGCCAACAAAAGCAGCGTGGGCTGATGGAGGGAAAGGATTGTGCCCCTCTGCCCCCCAGGTGAGACCCCACCTGCAGAGCTGCCACCAGCCCTGGGGGCCAGCACAGCAAGGACATGGAGCTGCTGGAGAGAGTCCAGAGGAGGCACCAGGATGGTCAGAGCATGGAGCAGCTCTGCTGGGAGCAAAGGCTGGGACAGCTGGGATTGTCCAGCCTGGAGAGGAGAAGCTTTGGGGGGACCTCACTGTGGCTTTGCAGGACCTGAAGGAGCTCCAAGAAAGATGGAGAGAGACTGTTTCCAAGGGATGGAGGGACAGGACAAGGGGGAATGCCTTCACACTGACAGAGAGTGGGGTTAGGTGGGATATTGGAAAGAAATTGTTCCCTAGGAGGCATCAGGACTTGTTGCCCAGAGAAGCTGTGGCTGCCCCTGGATCTCTGGAAGTGTCCAAGGCCAGGTTGGACAGGGCTTGGAGCAACCTGGGCTGGTGGAAGGTGTTCTTGCCCATGGTAGAGGGTTTGGAACCAGATGATCTTTGAGGTCCCTTCCAACCCAAACTATTCTGTGATTCCACCATTGGCCATTGAGTGGTGCATCGTGCAAAGAAAAGCTTCTTTAGTTCATTCCACATACAGAGCAGCAGCAGCAGCAGCAGCCACTTGTCTGTACTGATGACAGAAACGTTTCCTAATTCCTTTTGATTTTAAAGATAAGGCCATTTGCTTGGAAAATGAGACCTCACAGAATTTCACTGTGGTTTGGGGCAAAATTTCCTCAAATCACTGGAACCAGTGGGATTTTTTTCCCACTGAAGTGGACTTTGGGACAGATCCTTACTGCACAGAGAGAGCAGTATAGTATCTCAATATAGTCCACAGGGACTGATGAACAAGAGAAACTGAATTTAAAATATCAGTAACTGGTATTTTTTAAAAATCTGGTGTGTCACGTAACTTGATTTTTCTAGATTTTTCCCAGTGTTTTGACAATGACAGAAGGTTTTAAATGGTTTGGTGTGATACCAGAGGTGCTTAAACCATGTCTTAAATGGGTGTGTGATATATTCTGCTTCTGTATATCACTGTGTGTATATATATAATATATATATACAGTGGATAGAATAAAGTATCTAATTGCAGTAGTGCAATCTCAATAGGAGTGGCAGTTTCCAAATTGTATTGATAATTCCATATATTTGCAATTCTGAAATATGTATTATTAAGTGCTGGAGTGGGATGGTGACTTAATAGTAATTAATTTCTCTAGTGATGTTAATTGCTCCTGCAGAGGTGGGTGATATGTCTTTTGTCTCATTATATGAACCTTTGAGGAAGGCAGAGTAGTAGCAATGAGCTGCTTCTTATTAACATTATAAATAACTGTGGGTGGCTGGTTATTTATTGTCTAATATTGGAATAGGTTTCTGAAAACACAGGAACTCTTCTGCACAGGTCACAAATGCAATGCTGATTCTTGGACCTTGTCCCCCTCTTTAATTTATGTCAGTGTTGCTTTTCATCGAGTGGTTTCCAAAACAGAAAGGCACGTGGTCACTGGTCACAGACTTACGTGGTGGCTGAAGGGAAGCAAAACAATGTACTTACAAAACTCATCCATGAAACATGGATTTAACTCCAACACAAAGCCAGTGGAACAAAGGAAGTAGCTGTGGAAGCCACACAAGAGTATACAGTGATTCTCAGCATCTGAAATAAATTCTTAAGGGTTTTTTTCCTTTTTAAACCACCCAAGAATTATGACTGACATCTGACCCAGTCAACTATAACCTCCAAGCTTCTATGCATGAACCTGTTTTTATGGATTTATGGGTAGGCAGATTGAAAGGCTTGGCTTGCCTTTTATAAAGTTCACTTTGGGGGATGTTTTTAAAAACAGCAAGAGAAGACAGGCACCATTGGTTCACTGCTGGAGTTTATAGCTGTTATTTGTGATTCTGAAGGTTTGCCATTAAACTTTATAGATGCAGATGCGAACAGGCAGCTGTGGGACAAACAAAATTCCCACTCCTACACTTCTATAACATTGCCTAAAATATGGTTCAATTTGTACTTCCAGGACATTTCAAGTACAACTTATTATCCTGATCTCTAGGTATTGATTGATATTGATGCATATCCAATGAGCAGCTGGAGGTGCATTCTCAACATCATGCTTGGGATTTGATTTGTGAATTCTTGCCAAGTAATGATCAGTGTCTAATATAACAAGGCAATCACAGAAGCGAGCTGTGTATTGAATAAATACTTCATTACCCTGGCAAGTCTCGTGAGCTGAAGGGAGAGATGGATTTGCACAATTGGTGTGGGTTACCTGTGACCTTGGAAATGCCTCCTTGCAGCCATGCAGCCAATATCCAGATCGGGAAAGGTGGGTCCATGCTCCCAGAGGTGTTCACCACCATGGGAACGTGGTGCCATGCTGGCTAGGCTTTTGGAGCTTGCTGTGGGTTGTGCTGCCAGACTGCAGCAGGCTCCTGTGACCCTTCAAGATGTCATTCCTGTAGACCCAGTCTCCGCTACATCTGTTAAATCTCTTGATTTATTCACCTGCAATATCTGACATGGGCAAGCAGCACAAGAGGCACCGCAGGAGTGTTCTTTATCCAAGGGCTGGGAAGATGCTCCTGGCTCTGGCCAGAGGCAGCCTATGGCCCCTGGCACCACAGGACCCCACGAGGTGCTGTTCCCAAGCAGCAGAAAATCTGGAGATCTGCCTATTAAAGGTTGGACAGCCTTGATTTGCAGTCCTTGCTTTACCTGCTGGTAGCTCAGCTGGCGGGTGCCAAGTTTCTCAGGGATGTGGACACAGTTGAAACCTAATTGTTCTCTCGACCCCAAAGCTAAAGGTGAAGTCACTGAGCAGGGTTAGAGCTTGTGTAGTCCTGCCTTTACTAAAAGAGTTATTTCCTGAATGACAGTCTGTAGCAGCTGATTAAGAAGTCCCCCAAATTTAAAAATCTCAGACCAGAAGCGAGCCATTTCCTTCCCCTGATTTATTGCAGTTCTCTCCTGGCCAGAGAAGTTTTAGTCCATTACTCAAAGAAGTACGTTAGGATGGTGCCACAGACATAATGTAGCTCGATCCCATCTCAATCCCAACTTTTGGGTAGGTCCCTACAATTCTGTGCAGAAAGCACTCATTGCAGTGTGCAGTACAATGGAAGAATAAAGAAATACCCCATGAGATCAACCCTATGTTGTCATGAAGGTAAAACAGGAAGGAAAAAACCCTCAGTAATAACCTGGTCATTTTTATTGTGGAGGCTTTAGACATGAAGACCTAAGACGACATGACACAAAAGGGGTTGTGGTGAGAACCAAGGCTGTGTTTCAAGCTGGGAAACCTCATTGAAATACAGTGTCAATAACAGCAAGAGGAGCAGAGAATAACACAACGATTATCTTTCATCTTGTATTAAATTCCATTTCTGCCGCTTGCTTCAGTTGTAAATCTTCATTTAAAGTTCCACTTTTAGAAAAGCCTAGTTAAGCAAAGTTGTGGAGGTCTGTGATCTATTTAATCCCATTTCTGTGTGTTCACATAGAACACTGGGTTTCAGACTGAGTTTTTTAATAATACTCAACACTTTAAGTAGTTTAAAATAGTGCAGAGATAATGGGGAATTAAACAGGACTTCTCATTTAGAAAAGAGCATGAAAATATTCATTATTTTTTTCTTTTAGTACTCTACACTAGGTAAATGAACCCCTTAAATTTAGGTATGGGAAACATTCCTTCTCCTGTTTATAAATATATACACACACACACGCAATTGTAAAATGTCTAACTGGACAGCAGTCACTGATACCCTGGTTTACAAATAGTGGATATTGTGAGCTGAGCAGTGAGGTCATGGACTGAAACTTACTGTTTCAAAATGTTCTGTGGCTACTGACAAGGTTAATATTTTCCCCCATGAACACTTAGTCGTGGACAAATGTGGCTTCACTCAATATTCAACTAAGAAAGTGTCTGTACACAAGCAAGGCATATTTATCAAATATGTGTTATGTGTGCAAGAAGTCAACTCAAAGTGAAGAACTCAGATCACACTAACAAGGAACATTTGAATTTTTGTGAAGCAGAACATTGCAAGGCTTTGTCCTGAAGTGACTTGGGGTTTTGTTCTACACCGTATAATGTTTCAAAGTGAAAAAAAAAAAAAGGAGAAAGAAAAAAGATATTTTATTTAAAGGAAAAAACTGCCTTGATCTAAAACAATTATAAAGATGTTTCTGAATAATGCAAAGTTTGCCATTTTATTCCGATTAAAAAAGAGAAGGTATAGTTGCAGAATTCTCAGTGAAAAGGCTGTTCTGGCTTTCCTCCTGCTCTGAGGATGTTTCGATGCACAGTAAATGTGTGCCTGAGTTCTATCATTATGTGGTGCACGCGCTTTAGGCACTTTGCTTGTGATTTCAGTTTGCAAAGTGCATTTGTGGCAACAACTTTTGTTCAAAAGCCACCCCTGGTGACTCATGGAAATGTTCCAGTTGCAGCCTTTAGACTTTGGCTCTTTAGATGTGAAACTCTGTTGGTGTTTGGGATGAGAAATCTCCATGTAGACTGTTGAGGTCTTGCCAAGCAGTGGTGGAATCCAACACTGATGGAGAGAAGTTTCATGATTAACTGGTGCCTCCACAGGGATGCACATTTGGAAAAGAGGCAGTGACTGAAAGCACAGTCCCTGGGATAACATTGGAGTTGTCTCCTGCTTTGCGTAAACTGTCTTGTAGTAGACTTGTTCTCAAACATGCTGGTCAGAGGATGGAGCAGCTCTGCTGGGAGGAAAGGCTGGGACAGCTGGGTTTGTCCAGCCTGGAGAGGAGAAGCTTTGGGGGGACCTCACTGTGGCCTTGCAGGACCTGAAGGAGCTGCAAGAAAGATGGAGAGAGACTATTTCCAAGGGATGGAGGGACAGGACAAGGGGGAATGGCTTCAAAGTGACAGAGAGTAGAACTGGATTAGATATTAGGAAGAAATGCTTTACTATAAGGGTGGTGAGACCCTGGCCCAGGTTGCCCAGAGAAGCTGTGGTGCCCCCTCCTGGGTCAGAAAAAGCTCTAAGCAACCTGGGCTGGTGGAAGGTGCCCCTCTCATTGGCAGGGATGTTGGATCTGGATAATCTTTAATGTCCCTTCCAACCCAAAACAATCTATGGTTCTATGAAGGTATCCCAACTCAAACAACAACAACAATCTGACTTTAGTTTCCACCCCACACTCCACGTCCTTTTGCAAACATTCAAAGATGATGAAGCCATGGAATTGTTCAAAACAAACACAACACTTGCAAACAAAGACCTGAATGTTTCTAAAGAAGTTTATTAGCTCCAGTGAGACTATAAACTAACCCAAAAGAACAGACAGGTCCTGTGGCAGAAAATAGCGTTCTTGGGAATATGTTCCTCGGGAGATTTATTGGGATTTAGTAGCAACAGGAATTGCTGCCTCTACCAATCCAAGTCATTGCTGATAAACTGTGTCACAGAGACCCTTTGCAGGGGTCAGTGGAACGGATGAGCTCGTGGGCATCTGGTGGGAATTTGAAAGAGGTTTGGAGGATTTGGGAGAGCTTTCTGCCCATGGATTATAAACTGTGCCTTAATACTAATTACACCTCGTGCTCACAGAAAATCAGACAGGAACATTATCACATTATCACATATTGAAATTAGTCCAGTGCTATTGAAATGGAATTTTAAGAGGTATTGCTGTCAGTAACAGGCTTTTACCCTGAGCTGGCAGTCCCTGTTTTGCTCTAGATTACATTTGATGTTGCAGAGTGCACAAATAATTTCCACTAGTCAGGTAATGGGAATCTTGCACTGTGAGGGAGAAATAAGAGCCCCAAACTGTTGTACTCTCCCTATTCCTGCTATTGTAACTATTCGGTTTGCAAATCCCTGCTTTCCAAAAGATTATTGCCTTCATCATCTCATCCTCCTCCTCCGCTACACACTGAATCAACAGCAGCACATTGCAAAGCACAGTGTAAAAGTTTCCTAATGCATCTCACTGAATAAACTTCTGGGAATAATAAATGCCTTACTAAAGACTTAGTGAAAGGTGGGGGCTTCTGACAAAAACACAATTCGTGGTAAATGCTAGGACTGCAAATATTGCCTGAGCAACTCAACTTTGAATGACTCCCCTGAGAAGAGAACAAAACATCCTAAATCCATACTCAAGAGTATCTCCTTAGCAGGTTTTTTTGTGTATGCACCACTTAAAGGTCTTAAAGGAATGCACAGATTTGAACAAACCACAGCTGGAATTTATATATGACTGCAAACAGTCCCTACTTCTGGTGCAAGGATTGCTTTTGAATTGCTGCCTAGAAATAGACTTGCATTCAGTAGGGGGGAAAAAATGTTAAATTTGGGTATTCTTTCAAAAATGTTAGAGTGAACAACTCAACTTTGGATGCACGTGCTTGATGTGTAACCTTTCATTCTCTGTTTAGGCTCCAAAGAAGCATTTGCAGAATGGAATTATCCGTGGATACCAGATTGGTTATCGGGAATACAGTGCAGGGGGAAACTTCCAGTTCAACATCATCAGCATCGACACCACTGGGGACAGTGAAGTTTATACACTGAATAACCTGAAAAAATTCACCCAGTATGGCATGGTGGTCCAGGCTTGTAACAGGGCTGGAATAGGACCTTCTTCTCAGGAAATCATCACCACAACTCTTGAGGATGGTAAGTCAGCTGCCATGGCACTTATGACTATCAATTTATATCTTTTTACCTTGTTAAATTTGTTATTTCATTAGTGATTATCATTATATATTAGTGATTATTATAATATATAGAGGGGACAACAGAAGACGAGATTTTAGAGGGGTAAATACAGTAAAGAACTTGATTGGAAAAGACCAGCCAATGAACTTGATTGATTTTCATTGAAAGAGATGCAGAATCATCCAGATAAATAAAAATTACTGTCCTAATGCAAAATACCCTGCTGTGAATCACAGTGACTAAGACCAAGCTGTCACTGTGAAGTCTATTGCCCTGGTGTTTATATATTTGCAAATTTTGTGGTCTTCATAGTGATCTCATCATAGTTTTGAGACGCTGAGTAGTGAAATCCTGAAAGGTGAGGCAATCCTGTTAATTTTCTTGCTTTCCTTTTGTTCTCAAATTAACCTGCTGTGTAACCAAAGCTCTTGTGCTGCCCAATCCCTTCTCTTGTCACCCTAAAGAGAGATGTGTGGGATTTTTTCCAAACCAGTGAGAGAAAAATCATTGTTATTTCAGAGAAAATGTCTAATCCAAGGAACAATTTAGATTTTTTTTTCCAAAGTACTTTACAAACAATGAGAGGGAGTCCTCTAGTGGAAAAGAAAAAATGTTCCCGTATTCAAAATAAAAGGGTTCAATATTTTAGAGGATTATAATTGCAAATAATAACCCTAAAGGCAGTGTAGGTCAGATTTCCTGCTCCTGTAAATTGGCATCAGTGCACTGGCCAGTGGAGCCAGCTTGGAAGTTGGAAAAATGGATTATCCCACATCTAAAATTCTTGGGAGCTACAGATTTTGAGAAAGACATTTCATGGAAGGCTGGTGAGTTTTATTTACTCTAAATGTTTCCAGGCCTAGACAGGTCACTTCAAGACCTCAGAAGGCAGGATGCTCACACATGCGTGTGTTTAGTATTATAATAAATAGGATTTTTTAATCCTTCAGAATCCAGCATGCTTATTTTTCCTGGGAATCCTTTTTCTGTTTGTTTTCACTCAATTTTAGGTCCCTCTTGGAATTAAAGATGCCATGAACTTTAAAAGCAGTGCCAAATGTTTTGACACCAAATGGCCAACAGAAAATGCCTTAGAGTTGATTGACTGTTTCCAATTATTCTAAATGTCAGTGAAAATATTTTATGAACATTTTTTCCATTATTTTTTTTAAAGAAGTGCCTGATTTCTCCCTCCACCAAAATTAAATGGACATTAGAATTGCCCAGAAAGATGCAAATTTGGCTGCAAACTTTAAAAAATAGATTTAAATTTCTTACAGAATATTCTGCACATTTCATTCTGCACATTTCAGCACTAGGACTTTTATCTCTCAGAAGAAGCAGCAAAAAGCCTGTTAAAAGACTAGTCAGCACGTGGGAAAACAGTACCTCAAAAGTCATTCCAAGGAAAACGGCTGCACTTGTAGAAACACGTGGATTGTAGCAAAAATAGAGGGTTTGCACTGTTAAAAGTGTACAACTGGTAATTAATTAGTCTTCAGTGAGATAGCAGAGAAAATAAAGGGTATTCCTGGTGTTAAAATGGTGAATGTCTTATTGCAGTGCCCAGTTGCCCTCCAGGGAATGTGCAAGCCACTGCCACATCCCCAGAAACCATCTCTATCTCCTGGTCAACGCTGGCAAAGGAAACCCTGAATGGGATTCTGCAAGGATTCAGGGTCATCTACTGGGCCAACCTCTTGGATGGAGGTGAGAGAAATCAACCTGTTCCCAAGTGACAAGCTGGATGTGGCTTTTCTGTCATTTGCTCTCTGGTGTGAAGAAATTTCCTCTTTGATTTGGAGAGAACTTTGTCTACCTGTCAGAGAGCTGGTTCTTGGAGAGCTCGAACAGACACTCAGGGTTTGCAAACCTGCCTGGAGGGAGAAGCTTTTCCTCAGGGAAAGTTTCCATTGGGGGTTTGCAACTCTGGTACCCAACGTGACCTGATCAAATTTCACCTCATTTACAGGGTCCAGCATGGGTTTTGTCATGAAGAATGATGACATGGACCTGGAACGTACCAACCCAAACCTGTGTTTCATTTTGATTTGGTTGGTTATCTGTTTGCCTGCTTGATAAGCTGTCACTTGGTTTTTGATGGGACACATTTCATCTCCACAGCTGAGGGCAAAAGAAGGAAACTTTTGGGGGAAGAGGCTTGTTATTTTTATGCCAGCCTCTTCTGCTGTGCTTTTGTTCTGTGCTCTGAGAACAATTCCTGGGGAACTAGACTCCAGAGCAGAGAATGAGGGAAATGATCAAAGGAGAAACGAGATGCCTCACTCATCTGCAATTTATCGCCCGATGATAATTCAGTGTCTGGTCCTTTCTTGTAAATGAAACATGAGCAGGTTGGAGATGCACACGCCTGTATTCCTGTTTGCCCTGTGGATTTTCCACAGCCGTTTCCCTTCTTTTGCTTTCATCCACCAGAATCACAGTTCACTCCAACATGCAAACCCCGGCCACTGTCACCGTGGCAAGGGGAACTCGGAGTGGAAATGTAACTCAGAGGCCCTGCTGGTAATGGTGCACTCAAAAATATTTGAAAATAAACCACCAATTCCTCTAAAAATGAAGATTTCACATGTATGAGGAGCACACATAAGAATGTAACCATGTAGGTCATGAAATTAAATGTTTTCAGGGATGCCTGGAGTCTTTGGATCAGATCCTATGTGGATGTTATCAGTGCACCTCTGAGCAACCACATGATGTCCTACAACTATGAAAAAAGATGATGTTGTTCCTGCAATGCTTAAAACTGGATTTTCTTCATTTGTTCAGCTTTATTTTCCGCCCTAAATCTGTTTAAAGCTTTTCTGTCTTATGGGTTGTGCTTCTTAGCTTGCTGCAAAAAAAAAGATTCATATGAAGAGCATCATCTTTCTGCAAGTAAATCTGATTTTCCTGTGGTTAAATCTCTTGTTGGTTGGTATTACTGCCATCAAGTGCTTTGCAGCAGCACTTGCTACGTATTTTAAAATAAAAGGGACTTTTTCTTCATTTTCCTTATGAGAAATGGTCTTTCTCAAAACAAGAGAATCTTTATGAAGATAACTGACTTTCTCCTTTTTTCTTTAGGGAATGTTTCTCAATAATCTCTTCTGGTTATCTATTCTTTATGAAAAATCTCATTACTTGTAGAAATTTTTCAATTCTCTGCACTGTATTTAAAAAAAAAATAGAGTTTGAAAATGAAAATCGGGTCTGCTTTGAAAGGTAAGAAGTCAGGACATGAAGGAATTTTAATTCATTACAATTCAGTGCTGTCTTATAATAATGAAGCGTGACTTGTCTGGGACACACTTTAATCCCCGAGGTTTCCACAGCAGGTATCGATGGCTGGGAGAGAAGCGAACTTGGCAATAACTCAATCTTCCCTTTTTATTTTCTAGAACTAGGAGAGATAAAGAATGTCACTACCACACAGCCATCCCTGGAGCTGGATGGCCTGGAAAAATACACCAATTACAGCATCCAGGTGTTGGCTTTTACCCGAGCCGGGGATGGAGTGAGGAGTGAGCAGATTTTCACCCGCACTAAAGAAGATGGTAAGGAGGAGAAACCTTTCCCTTCCCACTCCCAGGAAGCGTTGGTATGTCTCAGGCTCACGTTGTGCACAAACATGCAGAGGGAGGTTTCTCTCTGGATTTAGGAGCACAGGGGGAGGTGGATGTGCCCACAGCTTTGGGAACAACCTGAGTGTTTCCAAGACCCCAGTTCAGGTGAGGCAGAAATTTGTATTTAACTTTAAATTATTTTTTTCCTAATACTTTGAGGTCTTATTTGAGAATTTTGAGAGTTTTAATTCTTTCAAAGTGATTGAAAATCCAGCTTTGGGGTGCCCAGCAAGAGAACAACAACCTGTTGGAGTGAGTCCAGAGGAGGCACCAGGATGGTCAGAGCATGGAGCAGCTCTGCTGGGAGCAAAGGCTGGGACAGCTGGGATTGTCCAGCCTGGAGAGGAGAAGCTTTGGGGGGACCTCATTTTGGCCTTGCAGGAGCTGAAGGAGCTCCAAGAAAGATGGAGAGAGATTATTTCCAAGGGATGGAGGGACAGGGCAAGGGGGAATGGCTTCAACCTGACAGAGGGCAGGGCTAGATGGGATAATGGGAAAAAATTCTTGGCTGTGAGGATGGCGAGGCCCTGGCACAGGTTGGGCAGAGAAGCTGTGGCTGCCCCTGGATCCCTGGAAGTGTCCAAGGCCAGGTTGGATGGGGCTTGGAGCACCCTGGGCTGGTGGAAGGTGTCCCTGCCCATGCCAGGGGGTGGCACTGGATGATCTTTAACATCCTTTCCCACTCAGGCCATTCTGTGATTCTGTGAAAATGGGCAAAGGAGACGAGACTATTCTGGGTCTATTTTGTATAACTTATATCCTTCTAAGATTATTATTTTCAGTTTATATACATAAAATCCTCCAGACACCTCTGCCCTCAAAAGGAAAATGAAGAACAAAAAAGTCTTACCTTTGTTCATAGACCAAAGCATGGAAAATTTCAGTCCTAATGCTGAAAGTTTAAGAAATTTTAATACACAGACACATACACAGGAGATTTCATAATCACTGCCTTGTAACTTCAACTGGAAAAATCGCTTGAGGTCCCCTCAGTAGGATGCCACACACTGATCTATTTCAGAACGACTAGAATTCCAGATTCAAAGGGAGTTTTGTCCCTAACTTGTTTAATGCCTTGAAAACCCTACAAAATGTACAAATATCCCTTTAGATTTCTAGCAATGAAGTTACATGGACAAGGTTTGAGGGGCAAATTCCCCTGTGAGTTATGCTATGCGATTTCAAGGAAATCAGGCAATGGGTTTTTCTTTCTTACTTTTCCAGCTTACTGGTCACTTGTGAATATATAAATATATTCATCAACTTCTTTGTATTTGCAATGAGATTTACAGGAGTGTCAAGAGATTAAGCTCAGTGGATTAACTGACTTGATGAAGATTTGGTGGGGTTTTTTGCCAATAAAAAAAAATTACTTAATGAATGTTATTATTTTTTTTCCTATGAAATATCAAGGGACTCATTCTAAAATTTACATATATTGTAAAACCACCTGCCCCCCACTGTGGTTGTATCCAGGGGATACAGTAAATGGAATTTACTTGGCTCTAGGCTTAAACACTGGATGTTAGGTTGTTCTGATCCCACCATAAAGTCCTTTAACAACTACTTTGGAGAACCTGAGTCAGGTGATCTCGGGACACCCAGTGCTTGGAAGGAGATGGTTTTATTTCAAAGAAGAAATCTAACATGTAAGAGAACCCTAAGATCATGTGCTGCATTTTCGAGTTACTTTTTGCCAAGTAGATCCCAGCATGGTGAATTTTAACCTGGATTTTCTCTGAGCAAAAACGCTCTCACCCCGACCTTTGGGGTGGGACTTAAGCCACCAGCAGACAGTAGGGGAATGTCCCACACTGTTCCAGGAGCACAGGGACAGGCTTCTCTTGGGGACATAGAGTTCATGTCAGAGGAGCCCCGAGAACAGCAAGAATATGGCCCTTGGGGACATGGTTTAGGGATGATTATGGTGGTGCTGGGCTGATCCATGATGGGAGTGGGTGATCCTGAAGGTCTCTTCCAGCCTTGATGATTCGGTGGTATCGACCGGCCAGTCCAGTGTCAGAATGAGAAGCATTCTTCCAGAAATCCCTGAAAAGCCAAACTGTGGAGGCAGCTCCTGGCTCAGCACTTCATGGCACACGTGCTGGAGAAGTCACAGCAACTCACTGGGAATGCCAGGCACTGGTTTCACTGGGCTTGCCAGGCACTGGTTTCACTGGGCTTGCCAGGCACTGGGTTTTGTGGAGTTAAAAGCTTGATGGGAGCTGTGAGCTGCCAACAAGTGCCTGGGAGCAGAGACCATCCTGTCTCTGGATGAGGTTCCTTCAGCTTTTGGAATTCATCTGAAGGCAGAAGTGGTGCCAGCAAGGGGTTCATCTCTCACTGGGGACAACAAAAACAAGGTGTACTGACCTGAAAGGTGCTGACACCTCTCCAAGACCGTTCCCCTGCTCTAAAGGGAATCAGATGCATCTCATCCATCACTGGTTTTTATTGACTTTCTCCCAAATTCGCAGTGATGAGGACTCCACAGCCTCCCTAAGTTCCCTGTGTCAGTTAGGGATTCACCATGATGCAGGTGTGCAACCGGTCTCAAACATCAGAAGCCTCAAATAATGCTTTGCTTTCTTTTTTTTCCTTCTTTTTTTTTTTTTTTCCCCTGCCCTTAACCCACCTTTTCCTAGTTTGCTTCTACCTAATTCTTGGTGACTCTTTTGCTCTGTCCCTTTCTGAGATGAGACAGGCTCTGAGAGGAGGGAAGCACATCTCCTCAGCCTGTGTTTGACAGCTGGACAAGGACTCATCCCTCATCTTTAATCCTCTCGGCAGCTCAGCA
Source organism: Sclerurus mexicanus (assembly GCA_013396755.1). Classification (NCBI taxonomy): domain Eukaryota; kingdom Metazoa; phylum Chordata; class Aves; order Passeriformes; family Furnariidae; genus Sclerurus; species Sclerurus mexicanus. Next base: position 293,992 of record VWZF01003765.1, on the reverse strand, counting down.
ATAATTCACCCCAAGGCAGCGTGACTAATATTTTCAGATATTTTCTGATGCCTCACAGTGGTTCCATTCATTACATCTTTTGCCCAGAGAACTAAATGGAAAGGTGCTCCAGAAAAGTACAATGATTTCGTGTTCTGCTTCAGCTTCACAAGGAAAGTTTAGGAGTGAAATACATAAAGGGCTGGAGTAAAGCATGAGCCAACCCCAAAGTCCTGGGTCTAAACATCCTTAAGGCTGTGGAAGTTAAAGAGGGGAAAAAGAACATTCACGTTGCCAAGCTATGTGCATCAAAGAAGTACCTTATTAATCAAAAGAATGGATATTTTTTTCTGTAATTTTCTAAGGAAAAGTCTCCTGAAGAGGATTATTCAGTCAAATTTCAATGCACCTGAAAGATCCTGCCCCGAAGTGAATTTAAACACTCTCTGGGCATGTGAAATAAATTAATTGGAACCTTAACAGAGCTTAAAACTGGAAATCTTATATCTCTGCTCCCAGACCTTCTCTGGCTAAAATTATGACACAAGATATTCCACCCTGCTCTAATAAAATCTGTAAATCTGAGATATTTTCAAGTTGCTCCCAAGCCCTCCACATCATTATTGCTGTGGGGCTGTATTGCATCATTAATTCCTTGCTCTTTTTTTTTTAATTTCTTTTACATGAGGGGAAACTTTGCTTTGTAAAATCAGTGGTGCAGCACATTCCACTGCTGCTGTGGAAAGGCACGTCTTGGCCTCCTGTGACTTCTCCACTGGTCTTCAGCCCAAAATTTCTTTAGCAGGCTTGGAGGCTCCAATGGGGCAAAACAAGGGGAACCCAGGGAGTGAAGCAGCCAGCCTGGATGGAGGGAGTCAAAGCTTCCATTCCTCCTAATGTTTGATACTGATTTTAGACACCAGAGGTCAGACACTGCTGCTGATCAGCTTAGAAAATGGGAACAGCTCGAGCAAATAATAGGAAATGAGCTTTACTCTCAGTGTGATCATACTTGGGGGCTTTGTCTGGCTTTTCTTGTCTCCCCTCAGCCTCCAGAAAAAGAAACTCCTCCTTTTGGAGTTCCTCCTGGCAGGAAAACAAACCAGGCAGAAATGTCCAATTTTTAAGGATTCATTGTGGTTTTGTCCCTTACCCTCTCCACTTTACGGCTGCTCATCGCCGTCACCTGAAGTCTCGATTTACTAAATCATTAAAAATTAAAGTACTTCTTCAAATCTTTTTCCTTGCTGTGTTCAAAAATCTACTCCATTTCGTAGCAAGAGGGTGTGTGTGTGACAAATTCCCTCTGTGTTTCTGTGCTGCAGATGCAATATGAGCAAATTCTAGTTGAAACAACGAATTTGCTCCCTGAAGAAGCCCAAAACCTGACCTTGGCTGGCAGCAGCACCCCTGACCTTGAGCAGAACCAGCCAGGGAAGGACTCAGCCCTCAGGGCACATCCAGGGAAAGATTCCTGCAGTTGGGAATTTGATCTGGCTGGGCTGCATTTTACCAGGTGCCTGTCAGAGGTTGTTTTCTGTGACGCAGGAGGATGCACATCCCTCTCCTGTCTCAGATCCTTTAGAGAAATGCGTTCCCATGCACAGGAAGCTGTTTGTATTCACAGAAGGCTCTGCTCAGTGCAGCAGTGCTGCCCTTCCAGCTCTCTGGCACCCAGCACAACGGGAAAGCTGCAGGGAGGAAGGAGGAACAGCATTAAACCCTCTGCCAGCCTCACTGTAAGACACTGCCTGAATCCAGGGAGATTTGCCTCCTCTCCTTTCCTCTCTCAGGACTCCAAGCTTCCTGGTGACTTGCATGGGAGAGATGGATGTATAGATACCATCTAACAAAGCTTTATGTTTATTTTACAGTGAATACACATAAATCCAATCAAGAGCATGTTCAGTACTCTTCGGAGCAGAGCTCTGCTTGGGCACGTTCAGCTGATGAGCATGGCTGGGCTCTGTGATGGAAAATTACCCCTCTAATGACCCCTTAATGCATTTTTTTCTAGTGTCAAAAATCTCCAACTTTATCTTTTTGATTAAGAAACAGAAGGCGCAGAACAACAATAAATATTTCCCTTGTGGAACTGGCAGGATTTGACAGAAATGGTGTGCTAAATATGATGCCACTTCAGGCTGAATGAGGGGTGGGCAGCACATGTGAACGTGTTTAGGCTGGTTTAAGTCTGCATTGTAGGTGGGATATCTATTTAAACAAAGAGGCAGCAGTCAGGAGTTTATTTTATTTTGATTTTTCGAAGTGCAACTGGCAATAGGACAGTCCTGTGCTGTGCAGAATTCAGAACCTGTTAGAGGACAGGGTTGAGTGTGCTGATACAGGGGTGACATCACTGCTAAATGCACCACGCTCTGTGCCTTTCCCTCCCTGCTGCTCAGTCCTGCCAAGAAAAATGGTGTTAATCTCTCTGCTTGGGGAAAAAGGGGAATGAGAAAGTTCCTGGAGCTCCTCCCCGTTATCTGGCACATCTAAATGTTGGTTCCCAGACTCCCTGTATCAGTAGAATTGCCTTCTCTGCCTTAGCATTTCACTCGCACTGTCAGGAATACAAAGTGTTCTCCTGCACATGAAAGCAGCACGCTATTTCCGTGCCTTTCAAAGGCTTGCTAGCTGGAGAATGAGGCCACCTTTGATCTTAAATTTGCCAAATCTGCTCCCTGGAAGGTTGCAAAGTTGTCTAGAAGCAGTCCTCTCTTTCCTCATGCTCAGCCCAGACTGTCTTTTGGCTTCTTACCATTATTTTACCCCAGTGACCATGGAGAAAAAAAAAAGGAACTATGGCATTTTGTGCACATTTAGCTTGTCTTTGCTGGGATCTGTGGGAATCAGAGTGCTAAATAAAGGTCCATGGAGAATTCAGTCTCCTGGTACTGCTGCCTTGTAATGACTGAAGCCAGTGAGGCTTCAGGATGCAGTGGCAATGAGGGACAATAACTAAAGTTGGCTGAGCAAGGCTCAGGTCTTTTTCCTCTCCAAGATAAGGCAGGCAGAGAATTGCCCAGCCAGAACTTTCTCAGACACTCAAAGAACCCAGGTTCAGTCAGAAATTGTCATTCAGTGTTGAGCTGTCTCATAATAGTCTTGTTTAGGCACAGGGGATGAGTTTGACTGATGACTTTACCCTCTGGACAGAGGACAGTGGTGGTCTGGGAAGCACCAGAAACCTAAGGAATTCTGAACGCTTCCACACACACAGAGGAATGACACACAGTTGTTTTCACGTGCACAGCCCAGCAAAGACAGACAGTGTATCAAAAAGAGGACAAATAAATGAACACTCAGAATAACCCTTTACAAGGAGGGTTAGAAATTTGAGTTTTCCTGAGTTTCTTTCCAGCCCCTCTTTCCGCTGGTCTCACACCAGACAGAAACACAGCAATGACAAGTAATGTTTTCCACCCCTGTCCATCCCTGGAAAATGCCTGAGGAATTCCGAGTTAATCCCTTAACAGCTGACAGCCACGACCAATTCCCATCAGAACCTGTCCTTATAGATCACGCCCTAATTTAACAATAAATTACCTTAACCTCATCCATCTCTTTGCAGTGATTTCCGGAAAACATTGCCAACCATAAAGGAATCCCCCTGTGGTTTAGGTAATTACCCTGGAGAGCCAGCTTTCACTCTTCAGCAGCAGGAGCAAATAGCATTTCTAACGAGCTGGGTATAAATACCAAGTTGAATGCTGTCAAGCATCAATATTTACCCTGCATCGGATAGAACTGCTAACTGAATTAGCCCCTTTGCAGCAAGGGGCTGGGTTTGCATGCAGTTATCATCCTGACGTTCTCACTTGATGCCTAATTACCTTTCTCAGCACACTATAAATAGAAAATACACGTTCAGGGATGTTGCACTGAGTGGTGCCTGCCAGGTTTTTTTTACATCTTCCAGTAGCACCTGCACAGATATGAAATTGAAATTCTCTTTACATTATTTTTGCAACTTGCCCCAAGGCTGAGCATATTTAGACCCAAAGATGTCTGGCTTCTCTCTGCAGGCAAAGTTTTGTACCACCATAATATCTACACACTTAAATGAGGTAGAACAAAGATGCAGAATCCACCCGGGAAGAGCAGCTTGATGCACAAGGGATTTTGCATCTGTGCTGCACAGATGCAAGAAATGTAAAGAAAATTGATCAAACAGTGCAATTTTATTTTAGTGCAAATTTTAACATTCTGCTTGATTTGCTTGAAATTAGACAAAACCATTAGATTCCTCATGAAATCAAAGCTCTGTATAGAAGAGAGTCCACCAAAATGTTTCATTTTGCCTTTATCACCATATAGTAATTTCCAACATAAAATACCTATTTTAATAATTAGACATGAATATTGACCACGTACAGTGTTAAAATATATTTCAAATTATGTATTTATTTTGAAAGTGTTTTCAAATATTTTGCTAAAGGGTATGTTTTTCAGGAAACTTTAAAGCCCTTTCTTCTGCTGTTAAATGTAGCCCTTGTTATTTAGTTTAAGCACAGGTTGATGTATAATGTGATATTCTAGCACGCAGGAAAACTTCTAGGATTCTTGCAAATTAGGATAACAGTGTTTCCAAAGTTGGAGAACATTGTACACTGTAATGTGTGTTTGAAAAACAACATATGCTCATGAAATTAAAGACTTTCCCAAAAGGCAAGCATGCAGAGGGAGAGAGTTAAGATTATGTAGCAGGATTTGAGCTTTTCCTAGCTGAAGCTTTTTCCTCTTTCTCTGTGACAGTTTTTGGTGGGTTATAGAGATAGCTGCTGTAATTAGAGAAATAGATATGTGCTCACATACTGCAGTGCCAGATAGAGGTCTGAGCTGTTGAGGGCAGGACAAGGGACAAGGTCACTGTGTGGCCACATCTCCTCACTCGTCACAGCACTTGCTAGACCTGGGTCATGTCAGGCAGTGCCAACTGCTCGTTTACACTGCCCTTCATTAAATTCACAGCTCTACTGTGCATGGCCATCAAACTGTTCACATGTGGGTTATTTATCCACTGAATAATAATTTGGCATCGGCTGTGTGTTCAAAGTTGACTGTTCATAATAATACGTTGTTTGGAATTTTCACTGAGCGCGGCCAACATGCCTTTGGGTTCAGACTGAAAGAGGGGAAATTCAGGTTAGATCTACAGAAGAAATTCTTTAATGTGAGGATGGTGAGGCCCTGGTACAGGTTGGGCAGAGAAGCTGTGGCTGCCCCTGGATCTCCGGAAGTGTCCAAATCTGGGTTGGATGGGGCTTGGAGCAACCTGGGCTGGTGGAAGGTGTCCCTGCCCATGCCAGGGGGTGGAATGGAATGATCTTTGAGGTCCCTTCCAACCCAAACCATTCTAAGGTTCATTCTGTGATTCTATGCAGGTTGAGAGGGAAACATCCCCAAAGTTTAACCATCAGTGGCAGCTTCTGCTTTGGGACCCTCTGAGGCAGAGCATCTCCCCTTTTAGGGCTGGGCGCACAGCCCTCTGGCATGAGCAGCCTGGAGGCTGCTCCCTCACATGGAGTGTCCATCTCCATCCACAGGGCACAGTTAGCAAAGCATCACGCTCCCCTTTTCCTCTCTCATCCTCTCTTACACTGGGGTGACCAAACGCCTGCCTTGGGCCACTCTAACACATCCTGTTTCTCCAGTTCCAGGTCCTCCTGCTGGCGTTAAAGCAGCTGCAGCTTCAGCCTCCACCGTCTTCGTGTCCTGGCTCCCTCCCCTCAAGCTGAACGGCATCATTCGGAAATACACGGTGTTCTGCTCCCACCCCTACCCCACAGTAAGTCCCTCAGCACTGGCTGCTGGCTCTGGAACCAGTATCTGCAGATGCTCAGAGCTTGATGTTCTCCTTGCCACTTCATGCCCTGCCTTTTGCTCACTCTAAGCAAAGGCGAAGGGGCATCCTGGGGCTATGGAGGGCACTGAGAGGTGGGATTGGTTTTTCCCACCTAGCAAACTTTTGCACTGTTTAAAAGCTGTTGCAGAGCTCTGGCTTATTTGTAAATAATTTCAAAACTCACAATTGAGGTGGAGTATCCTTTGAGGTTTGGTTTGACTATACCGACTTAGGTTTGTAGCTGGAGGCAAGTATTTATATACCCATCCTTGATGGGTTTTTATCCAAGTTCCTGCTTTTTTGGCTTGACTATTCATGTGTGAAGTAACATAATGACTTATAAACAAATGTGTTTGCTTGTGGATAAGCTTATCTATGGCTGGAGTATTTGCCCGTTCTCGTTCCACACGCTATTACTTGCTGAGAAGGTGACAAGAGGAAATTTGAATTGAATATCAGGTTATCTTTCTACTTCTCTGAGTCACAAAGAAATCCAGTTATCTTTAAACACAGGGGCAAATTGCTCTTTGTAAGTAGCCAGGCATATTTATTTTCATGTATATTGAGAAAAAGTACATATTTATTTTATATTTGAGGTTTGGATATAGGATTTATCCAAGGTTTGGATACAGGGTTTTTTTTCATTTGCCCAGAGAAGTTCTGGACTCCCCATCCCTGCAGGTGTTCAAGGCCAGGTTGGACGGGGCTTGGAGCAACCTGGGCTGGTGGAAGGTGACCCTGCCCATGGCAGGGGGTGGGACTGGATGATCTTTGAGGTCCCTTCCAATCCGAGCCAACCTATGATTTGTCTTTTGGGACTACTGTCTCCTAACTCTGTTACTTTCATAACTGTAGCCATACAAACCAAGCTATCTTTAGCACACCTTTTAAATGTAAATTAGCTGGAGATTTTCCCATCACGATTTGTGCATTTCTGTGGCGCTCAGTGGGTTAACCAGGTCTGAGTTGAGAGGACTGGTCTGAGAGGGGACCAAGGGCTTCTCTGGAGGGCTGGAGAGAACACCAGGTGGTGCTGCTGGTCCTCTCTGGTTCCTTTGCATGCACGAAGCTGCAGTGTTTCTTCCTGGGGCTTTGCTACCAACATTTTTTCCTGTGTTTACATCACCAGCAAAATAAACATCCTCAGCTAAAAATATCGTTGTCTAACATGCAGTTCCCTCACATACAGAGCTGTTTACTGCATGGTTACTTTTTGGAGCACCTCAGTGATGGACAACAAGAGCAGTTGCTTTTTATTTTTGCTGCTCTTGGCCTTTTACCGCATTTTTACTGCTGTGTTTTTGTGCTTTTCACTGTGGCTTCGTGCAGGGGTATCACTGCATAACTCAGCCCAAGGCAGAGGCACTGGGAGGTGTTTATCTTTTTTTATTGATTGCTGAAATGTACATTTATAATTATAAAAGGTTTTCCCTACCCATGGCACGGGGGGTTGGAATTTTAAGGTCCTTTCCAGCCCAAACCATTCTATGATTTCATGATGCTGCTGTTACCTGTGTATAGGTACGTGTGTGTTTATATATAAATATATATATGCGCATACACAAATGTGTATATACAGGTGCAATATTTACCTGTGAGGACAGTCCCTGTACCTCTTCTCACCAGAATTCTGCAGATCAGCATGAGCTGTGGCTTGCAGAGAAGATCTTCCCTCTCAGTCCTGTGTGGTGAGCGAGGCAGGGATCGCAATGAGGGCTCCGTTTCCAGAAGCCAGGTTGGATATCTTTAAATAAATGCAAGACCTCAGGACATATTTAATAAAGGACACGCTCCCCCAGCTTTAATTTTAACAAAATGCTCTTTTATCTGTTATTTTTGAAAGGATTGGGGATAAAGAGCTGTTTTACTCAGAGCTGCTCTGCAGTGGGACGAGCCTGCTGCAGAGATGCTCAAATGCAAACTCCGCTGTGCAGATGCACTTCACACACGCCGGGAAGGTTTGGTTGGATTCACTGTTGGCAGAGACAGGTAGCTGACAGAGGAAGAGGTCTTAAATGAGGGTGAGGAAGAGAATAAATAAAAGACCTATGTCTTTAACATCTCTTCTGCCACAATAAGTAGCAAGTGCTGCAGTTGGAGGATTGGAGCCATAAAAACTTCACCAACAGACTTTTTCAATCAGTCACAGCCCTGGTTGCAAAATAGCTTTGCTAAAAGTCTGCTGCTTAAGCACGAAGGCAAACTCAGTTTTCAGGCATCAGTGAGGAGAAAGAGAAAAGCACAGGTGTAAAGGTAAACATATGGGAAAGCTGCATTCTTTGCAGGTTGTGCTTTACAAGCAGCAAGTCTTTGCTGAGAACAAGTCAATGCAGTGCACGTTGGACAGGTTAACAAGGCAGTCCTTTCCACAAGAACACTGCTTTGGTTGGTGTTTAAGTGACCAGCAGGAGAACTAATTAACTCTGTGGTTCATATTGTGCATGTTTTTATTAGAAGCACAACCCTTATACAGCCCTGACATTATAAAAATGAAGATTTGCTGCCTCTTGCACTGTTCACTTTGCTTTGCAAGGGCAGGAGCTGTTCAAACTTCTGCTGCCCCTGTGTAGAACAGGGGCATTTCCTCCTTAAAGGTCATTTCCTCTAAATATTTTGAGTCCTAAGGACAGTATTTGTCTGGGATGTTTCAAACCACAAATATGATTTATGTGTGGAAAAAAGAAAAGAGATTCTCCACTACAGTCTATTCCCTAGCCAAGATAAAGGGCAAGCAAGGATCCAGTGTTTAATTGTTTTGCCCATAGTATTCTATAGGCATAATTAAGAATTTTTTTTTTCTGAAATAGTAGGAAAAATAGAGAAATACTTTATGGGTCCTTCATTTTTCAAATATAAGAAACAAAAACAAAAACACCCCAAGCAACCAAAAAAAAAAAACCACACCAAAAAAAACCAACAAAAAAAACCACCCTAAAAATACAGAATTTAAGTTAAAATAATTATCCTTTATGCTAACTCATAGCTCACACCCCTGCAGTTCCTGACCTCACTTCTTCCCACATCCATGTCCAACTCCTTATAGGATCTGTCTTCTCAAGACAACCTGGTGGTTCAATTCCTACCTGCTTGTGTGGAGAGCTGCCCCAGCACCTGCTTGGGTTGTAGATGGGTATTGGCAGGGCTCTTGAAAGAGCGATAGAAAATGAAATATAAGTGTTTTCTGATTAAAAAAAAAAACCTCCACTGCCAACCTCTTGTTGCATTCAGGTCAGTACACTGCTTAAGGAAGGGATCAGTGGGATTAGATGAAATAAAATTTCGGCGGCAGAAAGAGTCTGTAAAAGGTCACTGTGACATGGTATGTAGTGCTTGGCCAGCTTGGGAAACCTAAATCTCAGAACTGGCCAAAAGCAGCGCCTAAAGAAGCAGGGAGGGTGCTGAAGGCAGGAGAATGAAGGGTAAGAAATGGGATTTTCTGGTTTTTAGGAAGGGCTTAGAAAGTGCCTGTTTACAAAGACAGCTGTGTCTGGCAGCCCTAAGCAAAGAAGGCTCAGGACAGACTTTATTGCCATCTACATCTGCTCCATCAGATGATACAGAGGAGATGGAACCTTCTTGAAGCTGCAGGGTGGGAAAAATTTCAACATTGGAAATTCTGATCATCTGGGAGAGGAAAACAAATCATGAGGTTGTGGTCAAATATTGGAACTGGAGCCCAGAGGGACTGTGGGATCTCCATGCATGGGATTCTTCAAGACTTCACTAGACATGTCCCTGAGCGACTTGATGCAACTAAACTTGCTTTGAGAAGGGGGTTGGACGAGGTGACCTCCAGAGGAACCTTCCAATCTCAGTTCTATTATTTTATGGAAGTTGGCCCCAAATATGTATACGACAACTAAAACCAAACACTGGTAGAGCTAATATGCAATTCTCTGAGGAAAAGAAACATATTAGATTGGCACCAAGATGTCTCCTAAGTTAGAGAGGGGAAAAGGCTCCAATAAAACTCATATGACATTTGAGGCCATTGGCAGGACTGTTTGTCTTTCACATCTGAACTCTTCCTAAGCACAGTGGCCCAAACAAGCTCTGCTTTTAGCTTGCAGTATCAGGAAATCAGAGAGTGGTAGGGAGGTCATCTCATTTCACATCTGAAGTGAGTTCCACATGAGTGGAAGAATGACAAGAACCAACTGAAAAAGAGGATGGTCTGCATTTATTATCTTTTTATAGTGCAGTTGTACTTACATGGCTCCTTTCCAATAATTTCCAGGCATTTTATGGAGAAAGCATTAGGCAGATGCACAAATTAATGACCTGCTGTGTTGGAAAGAGCAGAGTAATCCTGTTTATTATGTTTGCTCCTATTAGTGAAGGACCAACCAGCAGATCACCCCCAACAAAACTCCAACAGCAACAACAACCACACGGGCTACACTTTGCTGATCAACAAGGCAAAGTAGATTTTAACATGTTTATTTCTGATTGAGTGATGTCATGCTGTTTCCTGACACCCAAATGATGTAACTGCTGTGTATTTTCTCAGCTCTTAACCTCACTTTCCAGCACAAGTACCCAAAGACTGGCAAATATGACAAGAAGCTTGAGAAACACCCAGGCAGATATTTAAACCCCTACATTTCTGATCAGAATAACCAGCTTATTATCTGGTCTTTAACCCTGCCAGTAGTTTTGAAGTGTTAATTGACCAAACTGTTGCTAATTATGGGAATCTGCTATGATTTGTCCCTTAAACCTACCTGGACTGAGGTCCCAAATGACCTGAGGACTGGACAGAGAAGAAATTCCAGAGCAAGATGCTGTTGAAGGAGATGAATGGAGTGAGCATGTTCCTGCAAAGATCCCAGATGATGCTGTCATGAGAAGGAGCATCAGCTGGATCATAGAGCAGAACACAGAGCAGACCCCAAATGCTGAAATAGAGGTGATGAATAAGAGTTCTCTCATGGTGCAAACCCCACAGTCAGCCCCAGGTACCCATGTTGGAAAGAATCTTTGAAAACTGTAATCTACAATTCTGGGCATCTCCAAAGGATTTAGAAAGAGCCAGAAGCAGAAAGCTCAGATTCATGTTGGCCCAGGAGTATTTCTGTGAAACAGCTGGGTTTGGAATACGCAGTAGATGAAGAGGTGTGAAGTAATGATGGAGAAGAAGGAAATAATCTTATATTTGGCCAAAGTTCAAGTTAATTTACTTGGAAACATAATTGGTATTGGAAGCTGACCAACATCTGGGACTGTCTGGGACAGGCAGTGACCGATCTTTTTGGTTTGCTTATTTTTCTATGAGTAACATACTCTTAAGCTTGTTAGATGTCTATATTTGTTTCTTTTTTCTTTTTTTTTTTTCCTTTGGTTTAAACCCACTGAGAGGAAAAAAATTTGCATGATGTAACTGGCTTTCAGATTAAAAACCAGGCATGTGATATCTGCACAAAACGCCATTCCCATGGCCACTGTGTCTGCTCGGTCCTTTGATGGGATAACCAGCAACTTTGTTTGTCACATCTCTGTGCACCTTTTGCTGTCAATCTGTAGAGCACCATACCAAGGGAAAAACTACAGTCAGATTCTCATTGGGGGTGTATTATTTCCCTGGTGAGTAGAAGTGGCATGAATCAGACTCTTTCTCCAGGTTTCCTTCCCCTCTTCCACAAATGCAGAGAATTCAACTTCCCAGCTCCGGTCACAGAGTTGAAAACACTTAAGCCAAATATCTTGATTTTTTATTAAGTCCTGTGTGACTGAGATACATTCCCTAACAGCAGAATGTTCCAGAAAACACCTGGAGGGAGGGTGTTCTTTGCAATTTATTACTGCTATCCTGTGAAAGGCATATACAGGAGGCTCGGTGGATTGCCCTGTGGAAGAAGAGTCATCTCTGCTTTCTCTCTGTAATTTGTAGACTCGAGGTGGGATTTAGTTTATCTGACTTCAGAGACCTCGAATACTCATCTATGCTTGTTCTGGGCTTTCATTAAAGGAAAGAAGCTGGATGTCTGGGAGAAGCTGGATGAATCTCCTGCTGAAAGCTTCCCTTCTCTTTATTTACTCTAGAAAAAGGATACGTGGTCATCTCAAACCAGATGATAAGCAATTTTCAATAGATATGGAAGTATATACAACTATCTGAAACTATATCTTTAAAGAACTGGTATTAGCTGGCATAAATTCCCAGCATCCAGATATTTTCCACACAATTCTTTCAGGCAAGACACGACTTTTGTCTTGGTTGCATAGGATCTGTCCAAATTCTAACTTTGAGTTTGCATCACATTTTCTGCCCCTCCCTTCCTCTCCAGATTAAACACTTGAATAAAAGGCATGGAAAATAAATTAAAGCAATTATAAACCCCAAATGGTTTGTTGTTTATATATTGCAGAAGGTTCAGTGATTGAAAGGATGCTGAAAGTCTCTCTGAAAAAGGGGAGAGGGAGCTGGCAGAAGTTGCTTAAGTAGATAAAGTTACTGTTGAACAGAAGCTTATTTAGAGTCAGCAGAATCTGTAAGGTTGAATTTAAAATATATGTTCATTGATTTGTGTATTACAAGCAGTACTTATCACTATCTATATAGTACTTTCTACAGCAGGAAGATATTTATGTTTATTAATTCTTGTTCTTTATTTAGCATAGAAATAGTGTATAATTTGGAGGTTATTTTAAAACCTTATTTGGGATGGTACTTAAAATGAGTCTTTTTTTAATATACCACATGTACTATTTTAAGCTTTTTCATAGTTATTTCACAGCTTTGGTGCCAGCTCCCAAACATAACACATTTATTATTTTAATTACTTTGCCAACTTTACATTTTTTGCCTATCTCATTTTTGTCAGAGAGCAGACCTCAGGAGAGATGTGACAGAGCAGAAATTGATTCTGATGATGTGCTGTTTCTCGACAATTTTTCAAAGGTCTCCTTGTAAAGCCCTACTGAAACAAATTTGATATTGATTTTTTTCATAAAACTCCCTCCTTGTCTCCCTCTCAAGTCTCACAAGAAGGTGTTTCAATACAGTCTGGCAGTGAGTCCTTGGTATCTGCTGGAGTGGATTCCAGCAGCTTTGAATTCATCCCGTTCCCTTCTGCATCACGCAGGGACAAAGCACTCGGGCCCAGATGGTGTCACACACTTTGGGAATGGCCTGGAACGCTCTCAGCAAACCTGGTGATCTCCTGGGGCCAGCAAAGGAGGCAGCAGAACCCCTGTGAGTGCAGCAGGTGGTGCCCTGACCTCCCTGTGGTCACCAGCCCGTGACACCACACGCTGCTTCCCTGGTCACAGAATACGACCCTGAGACAGTCACAGAATCACACGATCATTGAGGCTGGGAAAGCCCTCCCAGACCATCTAGTCCAACCTGTGACCAATCCCCACCTTGTCACCCAGCCCAGAGCACTGAGTGCCACATCCAGTCATTCCTTGAACAGGGATGGGGACTCCTCCACCTCCAATGCCTGACTGCTCTTTCAGAGAACAAAAATACTCCTAATATCCAAGCTGAACCTCCCCTGGCACAACTCAAGGCCGTTTCCTCTCGTCCTTTCACTTGAGACTTGGAAGAAGAGACCGAACCCACCTCAATCCAACCTCTTTCAGGGAGTTGTGGAGAGCAATGAGGTCCTCCCTGAGCCTCTTCTTCTCCAGACTAAACACCCCCAGATCCTTCAGCTGTTCCCCATAAGACATTTTCCAGACCCTTCCCCAGCTTCAGAAGGCTGATGGACACCCTGGGAGTTGCTCCAAAGGGGCAGGCACACAATGTACCTTGGTGGCTTCCAAGCAAAAGACTCCTTGACCACATGGGCTACCTGGAAGTCCAGACAGTGGTGTTTTTCCTGGTTTGGAAGGGACCTTAAAGTTCATCCAGTTCCAACCCTCTGAAATGGGCAGAGACACCTCCCACTAGCCCAGGTTGCTCAGAGCTCAGTCCACCTGGCCTTGGACACATCCAGAAGTGGAGCACCCACAATTTCTCTGGGCAGCCTGCCTCAGCATCCCACCCTCCCCACAGGGAAGAAGATGCCACGTTTCAAAACACAAGCCTCAACACAAACTGTTGTATGGCCAAAGCGGCAGCCAAGAGTCTTCCTCGGAGACTGTGGGCCAGGATTGGTGGTTATTTGCAGCTCTGGGAGCCTGTTCATGTGTGAAAGGAAGAAAGAAAGAAGCCAGCAGTCCTCAAGAGAAGCACAGCTCACGACCTCGGGCAGAGTTTCACGTCCTTAGGGAGTTCACTGAGAGGGCACCTCAGAGCTCTGTCTGCTCTGCTCAGGGATGCACAGCTTGAAGTTCATCCTCTCGAAACACAGAAATGTGTTCATTTTGGATTACCCCAGCTAGAAACAAGTTGTCGTAGCCCCCGTTACTGGGCAACTTGTGAGTCCACGAGACTCTAAACCATATTTTTTTTAAAAATAAAACGTCACAGTGCTCTAGCCCTCGAGGTCTGGGCCCCTCACTTTCAAAAGGACACTGAGGTGGTGGAGCGTATCCAGAGAAGGGCAGTGGAGCTGAGGAAGGGTCTGGAAAACATGTCCTGTGAGGAGCAGCTGAGAGAGCTGGGGATGTTGAGTCTGCAGAAGAGGAGTCTCAGGGGGGACCTTATTGCTCTCCACAGCTACCTCAAAGGAAGTTGTAGTGAGGTGGATTCAGGCTCTTCTGCCATGTCCCAGGTGAAAGGATGAGAGGAAATGGCTTTAAGTTGCACCAGGAGAAGTTCAAATTAGAGATTAGAAAAAAAAATCTCCTGCAAAAGTGGTCAGACATTGGAGCAAGTGGAGTCACTGTCTCTGGAAGTGTTCAAGAGGCACCTGGATGTGGCCCCTGGGGTTGTGTTTTAGGAGTGGTTATGGTGGTACTGGGTTGGCAGTTGAGGCAGATGATCTTCAAGGTCTCTTCCAACCTTGATGATTCTGTGATTTCCAGGAACAAAGGTCTGAGGTAGAGCAGGGCAGACAGTTGTGTGGTGGCATTATGGAAAAAGATGAAGATCTTTGTGTTTTGACCATGTAGAACTAAAAACTTACTTTAGTTGCTGATGAAACTCAGTGCTCATGGCAGGCCTGATTAAACAGGGGCCAAGGAGCAGCACCTGAGCCCAGGAGGATGTGGTGGTGACCAAGGTCAGTCCACGCTGCTAAAGCAGGTTTGTTTTGAAAATTGCTACTTAGGGCAGTACAAAACTGAGCTAGAGACCAAGTTAAAAATCACTGGCATGGAGTTCTCAACACGCTGCCTGGCTGTCTCCCACTTAGCAGTGGAGATAAGCCCAGAGGATGGATGTTTATTGAGAGAAACCCAGCTAAGCAAACACCATTTCACTGATTCAGCTCAGGCCAGATATAAAACCGATTGCTGCTCTCTGGGAGGCTACAAAACCAGTGGTTTGTTGTTGTGGGCAGGAGGGAGAGGCATAAGTGTCTCTCCTGAGTCCACTTTTGTGCAGTGGTTCCATTAGTGACCTGGATAATGAAATAGAGAGGCTGCCTATTACATTTGCAGGACATATAAGGCTGGGAAGAATTGCATCTACACAGGAGACACAACTAGAATTCAGGCAGATCTTGACGAAGTGGGAAATTGGCCTGGAAAAAGTTAGATAAAATTTAGCAAGAGGATGGGTAGTACGAATAATCAACTACAGAAGCGCTGGGTAGAGAGCAATTGGCTTGGTTCTTCAGAAGAGGATTTTGGGGTTATTGTGCATCCCAGGATGAACATTAGCTGCCTTTATCATCCTGTTGTGAAAAGCCAGATGAGAAACCCTGGAATTGTTGAATACAGGTTTGGAAACTGTGTTTGAGAAAGCTAAGGACCATCATTTGACAGTCTGAAGGATAAGGGCAGATATTCTTAGAGGCACTTCCAGAGAAAATGTGATTTCTGGACAATGTTGAAAGCATCAGGGTTATTTGGTTGTAAAAAGGTAAGGGTACTGGTGGGGAAAGGAACGATAAAACTTCATGTAGATTAAAGACTGGTGCAAAGATCAAGGTAACAACCTATTCCCCATGTTCCTAAGAGCCTGGAAAAGAAGCTGTGGGCTTAAACTGCAGCAGGAAACTCCAGCTGCAGTACAAGAAAGGATTTCCAGCCATAAGCTCATTTAAGTAATGGGATGGGTTGTGCAGCCTAGGGAGTTGCAAAATCTCCTTTTGTTGTAAGGCTTCAAAATCAGGTGGAAAAACATCTGTTTGAGATTGAGCACATACAGCTGAACCTGGTTTAAAGAAGAAAGATAGACGTGGGTGAACTCTCAGGGTTCTTCCAGCTCTGTTTTTAGATGATGTTATGGGCATATTTTCTCCCTAAATTCATAGCGAAAGCACTCTTGCTACTCTAGGTAGTATATAAATGTATTTTAAATCTTCAAGATGAGGCAGCAAATACACAGTTAATCAACTTGTGCATGCTTTTACTTCCCAACACACACCACAAGCCTGGGCTGATTTTTGCTTTTCACTCATGTCCTTAAAGCCTCCATGTGGCTTTCTCAGTTCAAGTTTCCTGCAGCTTGCAGAGGATGAAGAGACAGAGATCTGCAGTGCAACCATCTCACACCCCAAGTTGTGCAAACCCACTTGTGAGCAAGGTGCAGGCTTGCTCTCACTAAATAACCTTCCAGGGCACAGTAGATGTATCTGTTGGCTTAACTCCCTGCTTGGGAAACTCCCTGATTGCTTGGAAAACTGTTAGAAATGGGGTTTATTTTATGTTTTCTAAAGCACCCAGGCTAAGTTTAAAAAAAAAACCAAACACAACACCCAAGAAACAAACCAACAAATAAAAGAAACAAACAAAAATAAAAGCCAGAAGGCTCAGAGTCTATGCACGTTACCTATTTAACTGTGCTTTAAAGGAGTCACAAATGCCAGGAGGTGGCATCCTGCTTCAAAGTGTAAGAAGGAAGGCACATCAATAGAGCTGAAGTTGCATCAGAGGAAATTGATGTTCCCTGCAGTGGCTGTTCCTCAGCATCTCTTGCCTGGTTTGGGAAGTAGATTGACTGCATCCTGAAAAAGGACTTGGATTTCATTTTATTCCTCGCAACCCTTGCTGGCTTTTTAGAGACTTATCTCTGTCTGTCCTTCTTAAGACAGTGAGCTAAAGACAGAAGAAAAATTAACCCATCATCTATAAGCTGAAGAAAAACAGCAGTTAGAAAAAGAAATCCCTTGAGCAAGCACGTTACTGCTCCTAAGACAGAACAGCAGCACGTGTTCTATACTGGCACATGCCCAGACCAATATGTGACAAGGTGACATTCCTTTAAAATATTTCTCATTTCAATTGTTTAATCTTCCCTTTGCTGACAAAGCTGCCTCTTTTCTTCTTGTGTAATCAAAGTCTCTGGCATGTTAGTCTAATTGAAATGACAGGCAAAAGTGTAAAGTAGAATCGATTATTTTGTCACTGAAGCAACCCCAAGCGTTTAAAAGGGAATGTGAGCTGAGGAGACAGAAGATGTATGTTAACTAGTTAGAAACCAAACTCTTGTGCTGTAGCAGTTTGTTTTAAGAAAATGAGGACCATTAATTTAGTGAAGCTACATTTGCCAGATTGAATTAATAAATTCATTCTGAGAATAATTGATTTTACATTTGGAATAGCTACAGATGCAAATGCGTGAATGACGCTGGCTCTGTGTGGGTGAAAGAAAGGAATCGAAGACAAGGCATTTGAAAAGCATTGGAGCAGCTAATTCTGTGATTCTTCCATCTTTGGAGTTCGAGGGAGAGAGAGCTCCTCTGTTTTGAGACAATTTTGCCGTGGCAGAGGGGACTGGGGCAGTGAGGCATTTCAAGCAGGAGATTGGCAGTATTAGGAGTGGCTTCCAAAGGCAGCCACACGTCCCTTGCATAAACCAGAGGAATCGTGGGGAAAACAGTGTAAATTTAACTGGTCTGATGCCTGCTGGAATGAAAGGGAGCAATAAGGAGTTCTGTGATGTTTAGCTGTTCCTAAATGCTGTGTCCATATTGCTTGTCCATAGGTGGTTCACAAGTAACCTGTGCTAGATTGCTGCATTAATGAGTGGAGCCGAAGTGCCAGAGACAGCCCGGCCTGTTTGACTTCCAAATTAACCCTGGGAAATGCTGCCTCATGAATGTTAAAATTCAAGTCTCCTGTGCCATGATCAATACATTAATTTTTATGTATGACCTCACAAAGATCCAACCTGTCAAGTGATGGGCGTTTGTCCAATATTGCTGTGTAAATGTCAAGGCAGATGGTTCTCAGAACCTGCTGCAATATTTCACATAATAATAGGAGTGTTTGGCTGCACTGACCTCTTCATATCAGCAGTGGGAACCCAGGCCAGTGCTTGCTAAATGGGACAAGGAAAGGAGCAACAAGATTGGCTAGAAAACAAGGCAAGGTCCCCATGTGGGCTTGTGCTGAGCCTGGGTGTCTTGGCTGGAGCAAACAAGCCTCCCCAGAAAAGTTAATATCCGTGGAAGAAGCAGAGTGTGTTCCTGGAGAAGCCTTTGCATGGTCTCTGCGGGGAGTTCAGGGGCCTGGCTCAGGTACAGATGTCTTCACTCTGAGTTTCCAAAGGGCCATGAGATGAGATGAACCCCTCTTGCCCTGGCTGTAGGAGATGCCAGCTGGAGAACAGAGGAGTGCAGTGAGCCCTTCGGCAGCTGAAACTGTCTACCAGAGGTGTTTAATGATACCTCAGAAACATCCCTTGTTTATTTGGAATTCACTTTGAAGGACTACACATTCCAGTGTTTTCAGGTCAATGTGCCTTTTGAAATGCTAATCAGATGGAATTGGCCTTTACCACAAGCAGATTATTTGTATATCAAAGAGATTCTTTGCACACTTTCTGTCAGTCTGAACCAACTTTAGATTGCACTGATGCATTATTTTTAATGCTGATTCCTCGTAAAATCTTCTTTTCTACGTCATTAACGTTCTAATTATTTTTAGCCTGGTGTTAGTTAGCTGTTACCATGCTCAGCATTGCACGGGGAAGTGAGTATTATTCATTCTAATGCTTCATTACCCCTCTATTTTTACGTCCAAGCATCACAAAGCCCGTATCAGCAATAAAAGTGATTTTATTGAGCCTTGTAACACTGCTTGGGGTTGAGGTTTCCCTTCTCCTCCACCAAGCTTCCTGGGGAGGATGTGCTGAGGTGCACAAAGCAGAAATCTATACGTTCCTCCACACCTTTCCTTGCACAGGTTGCTCCAAGGAGGCTGCAGAGCCTCTTGCAGGTGAGCAGGTACTGCAGAGCAGCTGGTCAGCTCCAGTGACAGCGTGACAAAAGGCTGAACTGGCACTTCTTCCAGCACTTGTCCTTCCCTGCTAATGCAGCCAACTGGCTGAGATGACCTTCAGCTGGGAGCCTTTGAATGGAAGTAATCCTGTGATTGTACAAAACTAGACTTGGGGGCAAGTTTGAACAGTGTGTTAGAGAGCACAGTTTTTATTTCTTGGTTCGCTCCACTGCTGAAGGAATGAGCCACCAAAGCCAGGAATAAGGACCACCAAAGGTTCCAGTAGTCATGTCTCGAGTAGCACACTCCAGATTCCACAGAAGGTGCAGGACTGGGTCCCCTGTTGGGAAAGTTTTGTGTAGAGGCAGATCAGTTGGTCAAAACTATTGATGGCAAAATTCAATTAATCGTGTTCCCTTCAACTGTTTAGCCAACTCTGTAAAAATAAACAGGCACATGAAAGCCCTAATGTGAATAAAAGCAATCTGCAAACAAGACATGGGCCCAAATTCACTGCATATTAATGGATTGCAACGTTACTGTGCCTGCTCAGTTTATTGCCATCTCTCATCTGTTTGGAGCAATTGATGCTCATTCAGAGAACCCCCAAAGTAAAGGGATTTGTAGCGCTCAGCTTAGCAGGCTTTGTCCAAATGCTGTTTGTTTGAGTCTTGCAAACCTTTGTCTCTCCCACCACAGGTGATCAGCGAGTTTGAAGCCTCTCCCGACTCATTTTCCTACAGAATCCCCAACCTGAGCCGGAATCGGCAATACAGCGTCTGGGTGGTGGCAGTGACAGCTGCGGGAAGGGGCAACAGCAGCGAGATCATCACGGTGGAGCCCCTGGCCAAAGGTACGCTGCTAATTACCGTGGTTAATTGGCACGTGGCCCCTGTGCATCACTGCAGGAGCGACTTGGGTTCTCCCCAGAAGTGACAGCTCTCAGCTAATTGCTCAGGCTTTTGCTGGAGTCAGCAGAGAGAGGATGACGTGCTCCCCTTGGGAGGGAATTGGTCCTACCTGCCTTAGAAGGAAATGTGTTGCCTTTTCTTGGAGCAATTTTTAGCTTCTTTTTCGGGGTACAGAGGCTTTGCACATGATGTCTCTCCCCCTCTGAATATGTTTCTTTCTCTTGCTGTACAAGGCAACTTCTTTATCATTCCTTCCCTTGGTTATATCTCTTGTGTACTCCATCTTCTGCATAAAATGGTCTGATTAACATATCTGAACTCTGAGCAATTGTTCTCTACTTGCATTAGCTTTGAAGTTTGCTGCTTCTATTTCAGATATGATGAGGGGATAATGTGCCTCAAATCTTGCATATTTATTTGCAGCCGTAATAGTTGTTCTATTAAAAGATATTACTGGGGCCTGTGAAATCTGCCTTACCTGTACTGTGAGATGTGATGCCTGCAGTGTTATAGCACCTTAGCTTTGAAAATAGACAGCAAAGTGAGAAGAGTCCCATCATATTTAATCTCTATATGGGATCTTCAGACTGATTTTTTTTTCCCCACTCAACTTGGTATCATCACAGCCCGTGCCAGCGTGAGCAGAGTAATGCACAGATCCCTAGAGCTGCAAAATTAGAGGCATTTAATTGACTTTACAGTTTTACAAGCCTGCTAATTCTTCACTCGTGTGTCTAACGATGTAGAAATGTAAAAGAAAGTGTCTGGTGCATTATGATGAGAAATACTTTCTAAAAAAAGCTTTGCAGAACTTCAGCCTCGTGCCACCAACGTGAAGGTGCTGTCTGCATGGAAGAGCACACAACATCACCATGGGAAATCGTGCTGCTCCTGCATGTTTAGGTGGTAGATCACCAGTTTGATGATGGCACATTAACCATCAGGGGTGTTAACCTGGGCTGCACCAAAAGCACCGTGGGCAGCAGGTTGAGGGAAGGGATTGTGCCCCTCTGCCCCCCCAGGTGAGACCCCACCTGCAGAGCTGCCTCCAGCCCTGGGGGCAGCACAGCCAGGACATGGAGCTGCTGGAGAGAGTCCAGAGGAGGCACCAGGATGGTCAGAGGGTGGAGCAGCTCTGCTGGGAGCAAAGGCTGGGACAGCTGGGATTGCCCAGCCTGGAGAGGAGAAGCTTTGGGGGGACCTCACTGTAGCCTTGCAGGACCTGAAGGAGNCAGAGAAGCTGTGGCTGCCCCTGGATCCCTGGAAGTGTCCAAGGCCAGGTTGGATGGGGCTTGGAGCACCCTGGGCTGGTGGAAGGTGTCCCTGCCCATGGCACGGTGTTGGAACCAGATGATCTTTGAGGTCCCTTCCAACCCAAACCCTTCTGGGTTTCTATGACTGTCATGGTTGGCAGTGCTGGTGTTTGGAGGGCACTATTTGAACTCAGCACCTTCTAAAGCATAGAACAGAATTCCTCAGGCTTGTGATGGAAACTTCCATGTTTCTTCTTTTCTGCTTCTCTAGGCTAAAGTTTTTATCATATATGATGAATATTTTTCAGCATTACTGTGAGAAGCCTGTGGTAACTGTGGGGTTACTACTGTAGAGCACAATGGAAGATTTATCCATGTAAATATAGGGAGTGTCTAGGAAGGGAAGGAAGACTAATTTGGAATATGAAGGGAAATGTTTTCTCCCCTTACCATTGCTTGCAGGTTTTTTTCTGTCAACTAAGAGTCACCTTTACTTTCTCCTTCTTTCTGGCACTTTTTGTACAGCCTTTCAGACAATTCTTTCTCTTAGCAGCTACACAGCGTCAGTGGAATGACCTGAAGGATGTCTGAAAGGCCACGAAAAGTCTGAAGGATCTGAAAAATCTGGAGGTTGTCCATTGTTGACTTTCTTGTAGGATATCTGCACACTTCATTGAGAACGTCAGTATGACCAAAGCTGAGATCTTAAAAGGGGGATGAGGACTGTAAAGGACATCAGTGGAGGAAGATTGTGAAAGAACATCTCAGGGAAACAGGGCAAAGGTTTCATTTTTAGGTCAGCTGTCACCTGTGTGTAATGAATGTGTAGTGATGAAATTTTCAAAAAAAATGAGATAAAAACAGGCATAAAAATAGATGGTCAAATAAATCTAAAACCAATTAACCAGCAACGTGGTGAAATACTAATAGACTGAGGCTGCAGGCAAACCCAGCAGTGTTCACAAATTGCACTAAAAGTTCTCCCTTGCCATTCCCTATGTATTTAAAAACAAAAAAAGAGAAGTGTTCAAAGGTGAGCACAGATCAGTGAGGACTTTGCAGGTGCCAAGGTTCATGACCTCTACTCATGAGGAACTGCAGAATGCAACTGCTCTCTGTTTGCCAAAAATTGAGAAGTTGCAACTTGACCCACATGTACTTAAACTGATCCAGCTTACCAGAATTAATTCTGCTCCTCTGGAGCTTATGTAACATAATCCATGATGACAAATAAGTGAACTTAAAAATAACTTTTATGAAAAGACAAAATGACTTTAAAGAAAAATAATGAATTGCTTCAATATAGACAGGTCAGTCTGAACAAGACTTTATTTCAAAGGACAGTAGAATGCATCCAGTCAACCCTAGAGCTTGTAGTGATACTCCAATAGAAAGTCTGCATTAGGTGATGCCCAGGAAAAGCCTCTTACATGCATTTAGGATTGAAAAAGTGAATAGTCCATTTGTTTTGATGGGCACTAGGAATACTGATAGATAGCAATTTTATGAACTTTGGATGGAGCTACATTAGAAATTATTGTATCATGTGCAAGGTTTCCTTTATGAATGCATCCCGGGGCTTTTTAGAGAGCTGGGAGAAGGTGGTGATCAGTGGCAAGGGCAGGGGATGTTCAGGGAAGAAGGATGGGCAGAGCTAATAACCTCCAAGACCTTTCTCAGCCCCTAGTCTGTCC
Organism: Sclerurus mexicanus; assembly: GCA_013396755.1. NCBI lineage: Eukaryota > Metazoa > Chordata > Aves > Passeriformes > Furnariidae > Sclerurus > Sclerurus mexicanus. The sequence continues at coordinate 271,086 of VWZF01003765.1, read as the reverse complement.
GAAGCAAACAGCACATCACAGGCTTAGAAGCACTTTTAGCCTGATTTCTCCACAAGTCCCCGATGCAAAAACATCCTGTGGGCCATTGCTTTGAAGTTGTTTGCTTCTTTTTCTGCTCCTCTTACTGCACGGTAACTGTCCAAGTAATGATACCATCCTGACAGCTAATGAGAGTTAACTTTGAATTGAATTATGTCAACTTAATTATAACCCCTTTAAGAACTCCTTTGAGAACAATGAGAATGTCTAGATAGGGGTTTGATGTGAAATGGATAGTCCAATTTAAATGAAAGCTTAATTCAAGTTAACATTTCTTTCTTTCTTTAGTGCCTTCATTTCTCAGAACAGATTGTTATTCTCTGTAATTAACTGACAGAAATAATAAAGAAAAAACTCAACAAATAGAAAATAATCACAGCAATGAAAGTTCAGTCTGGAAGGAAACTCTGCCCCTGCCCCTCGAATTATGCTTCATTGTTGACTTGCAAGACGTGGGTTGTGCCTATCAAATATATTCAAAAGACATAAAACCTTGCATGCACCTTGTTCCTCCCATTTACTGGCCATTTCTGATGGAAAATGACATTTCCTGGCAACATGATGATAACAGATGTAGACCCATGGCAATCTGATCTTCTGGGGAGAACTCTCGGACTTTAACGTTGAGTTTCCTCTGTTGTTTCAGACTACCTGAGCATTAACTTCGAACAGATTTTCCCCCTGGTCTGTGTTGATTTGTGTGTTTAATGTTTTTGAACAACCTGTGGGGCTCACATGATAGGACACACACCCCAGTGGTCTGTTTCTTTAATAGTTCATCAGACTGGAATGTACAGGATATTAAAATCATAGAGTCAGAATTGTTGAGGTTGGAAGGAACCTTAAAGATCATCTCATTCCCACCCCCTGCCATGGGCAGGGACACCTTCCACCAGCCCAGGTTGCTCCAAGCCCTGTCCAACCCGGCCTTGGACACTTCCAGGGATCCAGGGGCAGCCACAGCTTCTCTGGGCAACCTGTGCCAGGGCTTCACCACCCTCTTCTGTGAGAAAGTAAATGAAAGAAACTCCTGACCCAGGTTATTCACTGATGGATCTTTTATTAGATTTAATCTGAGCTGGGGTGAGCTGTCATAGCTCTTGTTCAGTCTCCCTATCCAGTTTGCCTTTAAAATGCAGTTGTGTGCTCTAGAGAAATGAAACAAAACCAAACCCTGTGTTACAGCCTCTTGCAAGGAATCCCTGCGCAGTTCTATTTCTATGACAGCAAATGTAGGTTATAGGTTTTGTAATTTAAACAAACAAACATGCAGAGAACCTCGTTAGCATAAGAGAGGGCTCTGTTCTGTGAAGGCACCTCTTTATCTTCAATTAATGAAGGTGTAATTTGCAGAAAGTAGGAAGAGATGGAGCCCCTCTCAGGTGCTGTGCCATCCAGGGTGAGGCTGGAGCGAAGTCTGTAGGCATCTGGGTGACTTCAAAACCAGAAGTAAACCCTTAAACCCTGCAGCTGGATTGCCCACGTGCTTCCTAAAACTGCTCCAGAGGGGGAGGTCTGTGTGATTCCAGGCATCTTTACCTGTTAGAATTTCAAACCTATTGCTTTTAGATGGATTTCACTTGGCATTTATTTCATTTCTAGTTTTTGGCGTGTACCTTTAAGCAGTCTCAGAATGTTATTAGAAGTTAAACAATAAAGAAAATCGGACTTGAAAATCTTCATGATGTTTTGCCATCTTGTTTAAAAGTGCTCAGTGAATGGAAAGAATAAGATAATGCATGGAAACCTGTGGATACCTTACAACTTTACACCACCATTGTTGCACTTTCAATATCTGATGTCCAACCTATGACTGAAGGGAGAATTCATGTTGATAGAACTATTACAACCAAAGGGATGACACAGAAAGTTTGCCAACAGTGGTGCCATGTCCTGCTGAAGGCTGCAGCAGGATTCCTGTATTCCCCTTGCTTTGTCCTACAGGAATCGGTAGCAGAAGAAAATAGCTGGGTATTTCAAGAAACACTGAGGAGGTGGGAAGGCCAAGGAGAAAATGATTAATGGTTAATTTTGAATGGCTTTACAGGCTTCATGTTGCAGGGGGAATTTTGCATGGAACAGGAATTCCAGCGGTCCAGATGCTACAGGTGTGTTTTGTAGACAGTCAGAGCTGGCATCTCCTGCTGCTTTTTAAAGATGGTGTGAGCACCACAAGGCACCTCCTGCACCAAAACCTGGCACGACTGAAGACAAATGAGCCTTTTAACACCAGCTTCGGTGGAGCCAACATTTCACTGTGTGTCTCTGGGTGCACTGAGCATCTTTCCCTCTCAGTTCCTTTGCTTAATTAGCCCCTGGCTCGTGGCAGCACGGGGCTGTGTAAATCTTTCCTAGAAGAGATGACCTTAGGAATGCCCTGGTGGAAAACCAGGCTGATTCATGAGGCTTAATGACTGGCCAGTGTCTTTCCATCACTCTGGTGTTTAAGGTTTCCAGGACGGCGTTTTCCTGCCAGGGTTAAGGACCAGAGTTTCTGGAAGGAGGGAGCCAGGGATCTTCAGCTGCTCTTTAGCCAGGACAGGACATCTCCTTGCTTGGCTCTCAGGAGAATAATGTTGCCCCATTATTTAACATTCACTTTATCTTTCACCTAAATCTTTAAACAGTTACTTGTGTTCTCAGTCAAAATTTTGACCAGAAGAAAATCTGTAGAGAAGGTTGGTCTTCAAGAGTGCTTGAAGAGAACACAGGCAACACAGCCCAAACTGATCATATAATCCATGGAATCTTCTCTTTTTATGAATATCTCATGTCCCATTGCTGCCTACTTGAGTAATTTCACTTAATTTTTCAAGGCCTGTTATTTTATGCATGATTTTTTTTCCAGATTAAGTGTCCCAGTTATATTTGAAGCTGGGTCTCATTTTCATGTTTTTCTAATTGCTGCAAAAAGGATTATTAAGTATAAATTCTGATCAGCGAGCATGGCAGAAATAGATCAAGCCTAAAAATACAGTATTTTATCTATCCGTATTCAGTATATGCCTTTAAAATGTGTATTTAGAGGCCAACAAGTCTATTTCTAGGAAGGGTCATTCTTGAGCAATAACAAATGAAGCTCTAACACAACCCTAGTGTTATAAACTGCAGTTTATAATATAAACTTCAAGTCGTAATAATAAATGATGCTAAATTTACGAAGCTAAACTTTTCTTGATATGTTTATTTAGGTGACCTGAGAGCTGACACAAATTAAACAGACTTAAAGGTTTGTTCCTATTTGTGGATTTCAGGCAGACTCTGCCACTGGATGAACATACACAGAGGTTTATTTTGCTGAACACCAAAGCTGTTGTAGCAGTGATGTATCAGTAATTTGGCTTCTGTAAGACACCTGTCTGCTGGAAGTTTGGAGAGAAGCATCCCTTGGACACACTTCTCATTCATAATTTCTACTATGAAATATATAAAAGTCAGGAAAGATTATAAATAACTGGGTTTGCTCTTTTTCCCTACTCTTCCAATCCTGTGCCTCTTTTCGTTCCCTGCCTTCCAGGTACTGAAACTGATACTCGTGCTTGAGTAAACAGGCAACGTTATGAGTTGAAAGGAATTAGTTTCCTATAAAGCGGTTTTCCACCTTTGCTTCTGGGTGTCTGTATTTCCCTTCCAAGGGCTGCATGAGAGGACACCTCACTCCAGCCTTTCTCGCTCTCTCTCCCGCAGCTCCCGCCAGGATTTTGACATTCAGCGGCACAGTGACAACTCCCTGGATGAAGGACATCGTTCTCCCTTGCAAAGCCGTGGGAGACCCGGCTCCAACAGTCAAATGGATGAAGGATAGGTAACCAGCAACTAAATGTATAGCTTAAAATGTGCTTAGAACCCTGAGGGTTGTGATGTGGGTGATGCTGGATGGCTGTTGGGAAGGAGAAGGACCATTCCTGGGCACTGCACGTGAAAACAGGAGAGGAGGAGTTTAGAAATTCCTTAAAATAACTGGCTGTGGTGCTTGCAAGGTATCAAAAGGAGAAAAAGTACTGACAAAGAGGTAAACATTCAAAATATAAAACCTGGGAGTCTTTATTGTTTTACCTTCAGGCAGAAGGAATGGGTTTACTCCGAGAAAGCCAAATGCCTGGTACATGGATTGGTGTTGATGGGTGTCAGTGTGTCCTGCACGTGGTTCATTTTCCATTACTGTGTCTTCAGCTCTACTCAGACAGTTCACCAGAGTCACTTGGAAACAGGCATGGGCAATAATTTTAATCCAAGCACAGTGTAAGCAGTGATACTACAGTGCTATGAAACCATCTTGGGCACTGATACAAATAGCTATTATTTTATAAGGAGGAACTTTGCAGCCAGGAACTGATTTACTCTTCTTTTGGAACTTTTATGAAACAGCAGGCCATTAAGGAAGGAGTGAATTTCCATTTTCACTTAAACTGGGGCCATATTATGTGCATTTTTAAAGCAAATTGCAAGCATTTTGCAACAGCAAATATTCCTTATTAAAGAAAACACCGCCACCACACTTTTTCTTTCTTTCCATTCTTAACTGCTTCCAAAAAAAAAAAAAAAGTAAAATCCAATTCCGACTAATTTTGATTGTAACTTCTTTAATGTATGCACTTTGTTTCCTGTGAGGTAGTAACGGGACACCCAGTCTAGTGATGATTGATGGGCGAAGGAGCATCTTCAGCAATGGGAGCTTTGTCATCCGGACTGTGAAGGCAGAAGACTCTGGATACTACAGCTGTGTGGCCAGTAACAACTGGGGCTCAGATGAGATAATTCTGAATTTGCAGGTACAAGGTAAGGCTGTTGGATCTACCTCGTCGTTGTTACCATGACTGTGAAATGCTACGCGTTGGTAAAGCAAAGTGTGAGTAAAATATTAGTGTTAATGTGTGTTTATGCCCATCTAATTCTTCCAAAATAATAAATGGAATATTATGCAGTTCATTCTGGCACAGCCATGAGCATTTTATGACCTGTCAAGAGGCGCTTTTGGTGGAAAAATTCGCACACTTGAAGTTAAGTTTCTGCACGGGCTTTTGTAGGATTGACAACTGAGCGGTGACATTCAGTATCAGTTTATGCCTTCTCCTTGCAAATATTGCACATATCATTTAAATACTACAAATTTCAGAAAGACCTGAAGGCCTTTAATTCAGCTTCTGAAAAGCTATTTGAGACCTTGGACAAAAAGCTTCATTATGGAGGAGCAGAATTTTATCGGTGGTGGGTATGAGGAAATGTTTAAAATGAGACATCAGCACACCTTCAACTAATTCGTATCACCAGCTGCTTTTTTCTGTGCATGTTGAGATGTATGAAATGTGTCCATGGTGGGTTTGATGTGTATAAAAGCAATGACAATATAGGAATGCACACTAAGTACTGTGAAGCAGAGCCTGTGTATTCACATACCAAGAACTCACCATGCAGGAGATTTCCTTTCTCACTTACTCTAAAGTAGATCCTCAAAGTGCCTCAACTGGCTGCCAGAGGGAAGAAAACACCTGCTTTGGGAATATGGGCCATGCTGTGCTTTGGCACTCTCTGGGTACAGGATCTAAACTTTTCGTGCAAACATGTGAAAGCACCGAAAGAGATGATTTCAACTGCAGCCCCTCTCTTCCTGCACAAACCCTTCCACTAAGCCTTGAAACAAACGTCACCACATATCTCAGCTTACCTACAATCCACCAGAAACCACAGATGCTCTTCTGCAATGTTTGAAGCACGACCACAATAGGAAGGAGGGAGAGAAAACACTTCAAGCACTATCAAATGGAAACCTTCTGTTTATGTTTCACTAAGTACTTTTGTAATTGCATATCTTTGCTGTTACTGGACTGCAGGAACTAAAAGCAAATCAATTCTGTTTGCCCGAGGGGCAGGGAAGAGTGGCATTTAATATGTGGGCCCACCATTTTTTGTAGGTAGGGTGAAGCTGTGATGAAAGGTTTTACAATAAATCTTTCCCACTGCAGTGTGTGCAGCCTCTCTCCGTGGAATCAGCCACGTCAGTCAGAATAACAGAACAAATCCATCTCACACAGAGAATTTTCCTTTAGAGTATAAACTGTCTCTTTAGTTTTCTTCAGCGCTGTTTGGCCCTGAGAGGGCAGCAAAATGAGCTTCTCTTTGAGCTAGTCCTGAGCTTCAAACCAGCAGCCTCTGCTATATATCAGCACCCATTTTTTTTTGCAACCTGCTGACTTGAGCATGAGCTGGAGCTTCACTCTGCAGGTGGAGCTACACCTCAACCACAGGCAAAGCTGGCAATGTCCTCTGGCAACACACTGCTGGACACAAGGGAGCTCTTGGGACTTCTGTCCTGCCTTGCTCATGGACTGATCTCTGTTGAGCAGGAGCTGTGTCAAGGCAGTGGCAGCTCCTGCCAGCTGTGGTCACCAACACCACCCACACTTGCAGTGGCAGAGACCAGAAGAGGTGTGACTGCCCTGCCCTCTTTTTTAACCTGATTTTCCATCCCAGATCTTCATCCTTTCCCATGATGAGCACTGTGCATGCTCCACTCCTTGTTCTTGAGGCAGCAAAGCTCAGTCTTGTCCATGTTTCTGAGGAGTTTGGAGGCCTCTTAGTCGCACTTGTTCAGAACACACTTGGGTGATGCGTTAGCAAAAATTTACTCTCCAGGGCTCCAATAAATTTTTGACCAGCTTTTTAAAGTGTCACCTGCCATTCTTTTCAAACATCATCCTCTGTGGCCTTTCTGCTTTTGTGCCCTGGTTCTGGTTAACTCACCTCCACAACAGGGCTAGCTAAATAGAAGTCTGAGATGACCTCCCCAGCCTTTAACTAGGGTATGGTCATATTGGAGCATGACACATTTGTCAAGGTGCAAAGAAAGCTGGTTCCTTTGCACTCTCTGTCCCTGAGATCTGGACTACACTGGTGCAATTTGGGGTTACTTAGCCCGAGCCCAAACTATCACAGTTTATGGTCCCATTTCCAGTCTTAACTCCTTATCCCATTTCCCAGTCCCAATTTTCCTTATCTTGGGCACCTTACTGGGATGTAGCATGGCTCTTTCTCTGCCCTTTCATGCTGGATTTTAGTGGAATCATGGAATGGTTTGAGTTGGAAGTTACCTTAAAGATAACCTTAAAGTTACCAGTTCCAACCCCCCTGCCACCTTCCACTAGACCAGGCTACTCAACGCCCATCAAACCTGGAAGGAAATGAGTTTCCTCTGAAGGAAAGTGGGCACTGGGCAGAGGGTGGGAGATGAGACCTCTGTCTTATTCCTGTGTTCAGTCAGGAGCTGGTCCTGGGAATGACATGTGAGAACCTGGTTCTTGCGTCCCACAGATTAGATACAGACATGATGTTTATGAGGAGCAGCAGGACTGAAGTGTCTCCAGGTCTTTGCTGATAGAGTTGTGTCCTCTTTATAGCAATGGCCTCAGTGGTCTGAAAGGGGTTATGGATATGCCTTCAATAACAGATCCAACTCTGCTGCATAATTTGGTCTCACAGTTATTACACTGGCAGAAACTCACTATGCACCTTCCTTTTGTTAATTTTTGCTATAATAGCCTGCAAAGACAGGCATGAGCAGGGCATCATTTGCGACTGCACCTCTGTTTCCTGCCACTAAAATTTCAGCTTCTCCCTAAAACAGATATGGAAAATAATGAAAATGAATGGCTGGGTAGCTCATCTGCCATTTAGGTCTGACAGGACAGATACAAAAAATCAGAGAAAAAACCCAAAGGTTAAGAACTGAAAGACAGAATTGTGCAGAAAATTAAATGTAAAAAATGAGAGCTTGTCTGCTCTTGCCTTAACCAAAGGTGTCAGCTAAAGAGACACTTTGACAGAAATCATTTGCATTTTTTGCAACTCAAACCAGTTTTTTGATAAATGACTGTTAGAAATGATTAAGATCACATCTAATCATTTAATTGCATTTTCTATTTTTAACTATTTTCCCATGTAGTTCCTCCAGACCAACCAAGACTCACTGTATCCAAAACTACATCTTCCTCTATCACCCTTTCCTGGATACCTGGAGACAATGGTGGCAGTTCTATCCGAGGTAATATATTCAGGTTGATTGCTACTTCTTACCAAATTATCATATGTTGACAGGATTTGAATATAATTATGAATGGCTACAGGAAAAAAAGAAAAACAAAAAAGAAAAACAAACCAATCTGTATTGCTGTCACCCCTTAATGTGCACTATCACCGTGATAACAGCTTTCATTAAATTGCAGTTTCTCTTTATGGTGGTTTATTCACACATTTAATCACTTTCTTTCAGCTGTTATGACAGTAACTCTATGTGATTTCCCAGACATGTAATCTCCAACCATTCATTTCTGAGGGTCCAGGTTCATCATCTGGTTGCTGCTGATTGAAGGGTACTTAGAAATATCCATCCATTTCTTTTCCCTTTGAAGCGATCATAAAAATGGTATTTAAGCTGTTGGAAGGGTGGGGAAAAAGGCATTGCCTGGTATCTTTTAGGCAAAGGGGGAGCTCTTTGTCTTCCTGCAAGTGGGATTTTCCCAGTTTTTTTTGGTCTTTAAAACGACTCGTCGGATTTACCTGAAGAATTTGTGCTTTGTGCCCAGCTTATCGTTGCCACCTGTGCCTTGCCTGCAGGTTACATTTTGCAGTACTCCGAAGATAACAGCGAGCAGTGGGGCAGCTTCCCCATCAGCCCCAGCGAGAGGTCCTACAGGCTGGAAACCCTGAAATGTGGCACTTGGTACAAGTTCACTCTGACTGCTCAGAACGGGGTGGGGCCCGGGCGCATCAGCGAGATCATCGAGGCCAAAACCCTTGGAAAAGGTCCGTGGATTTCCATCCCCTTTGGCTCCCTTAAAGCTCTTGCATTCTGCTGTAGGTCTTGGTTTGATGAGAAGACAGGCTGGGATATTTAATATTACTGGCGTTGGAAACATTGCCAGTGTGAGAGAAGAGTCAGTCACTGTAGAACTTTAAGCTCATACTGGTTGATGTTGTATCCTTGGTGCTCCCGTAATTTTTTCTGAGATGGGTTAGTAGATATTTGGTGAGAGGGTGTTTCCACTGTCACAGGATATTAGCAATACCAGCTGCTTTATTGCCATGAAGAAATTGCTTATTCCTTCTTATTAAAATTCAGAGGTTTATGTGTCTGGGTGTTGAAGGAAGACGGGGAATAAATTTATGTATAAAGGAAATGGGGCCAATGTCTTATTTTCCCCTCCAAGCTGGTATTCCAGGAGCTGTGCAAGTAGCATTCTTTGAGCAGGATAAGTGTAAAAATTAAAGGAAAAGTTCACATGAAGCTCTGCAAGGCAAAACAAGCAAATTTATGGAATTCTGAGTTAGCTCAGCAATGGGTCTCCTTGGTCCTGGTCGCTGAGGGAAGTTCCACACTGCCAATATGTGTCAGAATTATGAGCAAACTTGGCTACAGACCCACTTCAAGGGGCACTTTAACCCAAGAGAGTGCAGTAGCTTTGCCCAATGCCCTAAAGATCACCTCATCTTTCATCTCCTCCCTGGCTGTAGGAAACATTCCCATTTGGGAACAGTTTCCCAATAAAATGGTTTATTTTGGCAGTGATGTCAGCTCTTCTCTGTGCTCTTCATCACACGTGTGCTGTGGATGTGAGTGGCAGGACTTGCTGAAGCTCAGGGGAGGCTGAAGCTTGGCCTGAGATTATCATGGTCAGGGGGAGTCATCTGCTCACCTCAAAGCAAGGGACACTTGGAGAAGCAGAAGTTGAGTTTTCTTGTTTTCATTGCACGGGACACAAAGTGTACACACTCTTCAAATAGCTCCTAACTCACAGAGTTGTTTAGGTTGGAAAAGACTTTAGGGTCATTGGCTCATGAGAAAGCAGATCTCCCAACCTTTTGAATTTCTCTGGGACTATATTTAAATGCCTGCAAACCACCTGTGTAACATCTATGGGCTGAACCAGGCACAGGGTGGTTTAGAAGGCTGAGATCACTCTCCTTCATATTAGAGATCCAGAAGCATCTCTGTCCAAAGCTCTTGACAGGCACAATTGAAGTAGTTCCTAACACGTGGCAGGAATTACCAGTTTTGTTCAGATTCCTGCAAAATTTAGAAAAGAGAGTATATTTCAGTACAAGAATGGCAAAAACACCCCTATTGGAAAAGTTATGCTTCATTATAGAAAATAAAATAGCACATTACAGATAATTTTTGCCACATTAGGTGTAACTTCCAATAGTAAAAATAGGGGGTTTGCTAAGCAGTTTGCAATAATACTTTTAAATACTCTGCAACAGTATTTAATTTTAAAAAAAGTTTGTTGTTGACCTCCCTTGTCCATCTACTGTTGCTGTTTCAATTCTAAGGTGCCAGTTTTACTGTCATTACCCCTGTATTATGTAGAACTGTCAAAAAAACTTTAATGTGCAGAGCAACCTAAATCCACATTTGAGCCCAAAGTGTGACAAGGAGATAAAAATGTCAGTCCCTTTCTGAATGGGAACATTTTAACTCAGAAATGCAACATTCAGGATATATTATTTTCATATATACCGTGTGCAATATTAGCATATTAACATCTTTAATTGTCACTTCTTTTTCTTGCAAGTTCTTAAAACCTGTCATTTTATACAAATGAAAGTTTCTGTACTTGCAAAAAAGCCTTGTTCGATCCCACTTCTAAGAAGACTGGAGCACCAGTGGAAAATCTTAAAGTATATTTGTCTTTTGTAGTATTTTTGGAGAAATTCTGAATTCTTTCATTTTTTCATAGCAGTGAGCAGAGGCATTTATTGCTATATTTATTGCAAGTTAAGTCATGCCAGACCACTCAAACCTGCAACTCAGGTTTGAGTGGAGATGTATGGATATTTATTTTCACTTGGAGGTTGCAAAATCTGGATCTGTGAATTTGGCACAAAGTGTGAAAAATAAAAACCATTTAAGAAGGAGGAGCGGGAGAAGTTGAATACACAGATACTGAGTTTAAGATAAAGTTAAGACCACCCTAGAAGCTATCCTCTTAATTTTACAATTCGAGAGCCCTTTATCTGTAATATTCCAGCATTTCACTGGAATTGTACCATTGCCTCTAGAGCCACAGTTTTCCAAGGAGCAAGAGCTCTTTGCCAGCATCAACACCACGCGAGTCAAGCTGAACCTGATAGGTTGGAATGACGGTGGCTGCCCCATCACCTCCTTCACCCTGGAATACCGGCCTTTTGGGACAACGGTCTGGACAACAGCTCAGAGGACATCCCTGTCCAAGTCCTACATCCTGTATGACCTCCAGGAGGCCACCTGGTATGAGCTGCAGATGAGAGTGTGCAACAGTGCTGGCTGTGCAGAGAAACAAGCCAAATTTGCAACGCTCAATTACGATGGCAGTAAGTGTTGCTTTTTACCTACGTCTCACAAAGTGCTTTACTCTAGTTTTGCATGGGATTTTCTTTTCATTTCTCTTGGCTCATCTTCTGTCTTTGCCCCCTCATAAACCGCATTTTGAATCTGCTAGCCATGCTGTCAGGGAGGTTAAGGTCTCGGAAGATGTCAAGCGTCGCCTGATTTCATGACAATGGGCTGCCAGGCAAGAGAAGAGCGATTGTTTATTTGTCCTCACTGCGGAAAAGCTCCGGCACCAAAGTCAATCAGCCCCAAGACACGTAACCGTGGGACACTAAGTGCCATTAGTTCCAGTGGTTACAGAGGCACTTGCTACTAATTCATGCATCTCTTCCATGAAATTTTTGCCTCCCACACAATTGGTTCCTGCAGCCATTCAGGAGGTGTCTGGCCTCGCTCTGCGACATCCTTGTGACACTGCCCAAAACTCATTATGTGACACAACGGAGCTTGTCCTCCGGGAAAGCCTCTGGAAAACATCCTCCAAGGGCAAAGCAATGGCAGTGCTTTGCAGACGGGGGAGAGTGAAGCTAATGGCCACGACAGATGGCTCGGTCATGCCCGGCAGCAGGGCACGGGGTATGCAGGAGTTGTTGCACCCTGCCCCTCTGCCAGGGGTTGCTGCCCACCCTGCAAAAAACCAGGGTGAGAGGGCGAGAGCAAACATGCCAGTTTGCCAGTCCCCCCAGCTCCAATCCTGGCAGGCTGCTGGAGAGGGAGGGTGGCACATGTGTGCTCCCGGTGGCTCTGCAGTGGGAGATGCCTGCGCTCCTGGCAGGAAGGCAGCACAGATGGCTCCAGATGGCAATCCCTCGAATTGCTCCAGTGTGGATTGCCAGAGCTTTTCTGGGGACAGCCAGTGTGAAACCTTGCTGTGTTGCCAGGGTTTTTGTGCTGTACTGTGTGGCCACTCGGTGACATCTGTACCGTTAAATTAAACAACAGGACCAGTGAGCAAGTTCAAACAAGAGCTCATGGTTGTCCAGTGACAGCACCAAATTGCTAATTGTTCATAACTCTGTGTTGGTAACACATCTCCCTGCGACAAATCTTTCCCACACAAACCATGGACAGCTCAGGGCAGAGCAGGGACCCTTCCCAGCCAGAAATGTGGGATATGACTCAGGCAGGGTTTAAACCTCTGCTATCCCAGTCCTTGTGCTGGGTACTCAGCAGCTCCTGCAGGTAATTATTCACACATGGCCTCGTGGCTCGCCCTTGTGCAAAATGTCATTTTTGGTCTACATGTTATTTCAGACAGTGGGGAAAAACGAAGAGAGAAACCTTGCCTCAGCATTCCAGAGGCCCACAGGAACCCAGGATCCAAGCATTACTATACAAATGCTGCCAGGTCTTGCCAGGTAGACACAGGAGTTATTTTACTGAACAGTTTAGGTTTTGTCAATAGTAAGTGTTTCAAGTATTATGAGTTTTCTTGCCACTTAACTTATCCTATTTTGGTTTATTCCCCTATATCTTTCTACAGGGAGCATCCAACTTTCAGTGGTCTTTTTTTTTTTTCCCATCCATAGTTAACATTGTATATATATATATGTGATTGGGACAAACAGTCTTAAGCCATCCCTTAAAATGAGATTATATGAAAATTCGGGTCCAGAGCCTTAAATTTCCACTGATAGCACTGAAATCGAATGTATTTTTACAGTGATCCGATGTCAGGCTCTGCTGTTTCATTGGGTGATGATACTTACCTTGGTTTCACACATTATGACCTGCACACCCTTTGATTTTTGATGTTGCTGTATGGCATCTTTAAAAATGAGAAAATGAAACAGTAAAAAATATTTGTAGCATAAAATTTCCTGCGCCAGTGCTTCTGGTCAGCTAGAAAATCCCTCATTTGTGACACTGCTGGTTTTATTTGTCAAAAGTGCTTTGCCAGGACTACATTGCACCTTGGAGAGGCAGCGTGATCTCAACAGAGAGTCAAAGAGGGAATCATGGCTGGGAAAGCAACTTTCAGATTTTTTAAATTTGTTACCATTGATGCAGAATTGAAATTATAAACTGATTATTATTATTATCATTATTGAAAATTATAATAGTCTATTCTCACATAAGAGATCTCATAGAAATATTTCAGTCCTCCTAAACCAATAGCTGTCCCTACAGCTCCCTGTTCATTTTGTCCTTGGTAAACTGCAAAGGCTTAAGGAGCTTCAGAGTTGGGAAATAGTGTATTAGAAATGAACATTTCCTATCATGCAGGAATTTTTTGCTGTTTTAGAGAGAAAAGTTTTTGTTTGCAGAAAATACACCAGTGGAAGCTTCTTGGCGAGCTCCAGTTTTGAGTGCTACTCCCACCTCTACCTTTGATGCCTCCTGTGATGTGAGATTTACCCCTTCCACCTACTGGGGGTCACAGGGGATAAAGCAGACACAAGGATAGGACTTTGAAGACTAGATAACATGGTGCATGGAAATTCTAGGATACCAAAAGCTAAGGACAAGCTCAGGAGCTTTAGCAGTCTTAAGATAAAGCCTCTGTAAACTTGGCAGAAATCCTTGAGTTCCGTGGTGTTTGGGTCACTTTGGGCTGCAGGAGCTGATTGCTGAGCTCCTGAGAAATCTCCTGGCTAAGCATCCTTCACCTTAAATCTCTCCATGGGGGATTAGGTCAAAGGGTTAATGACAAATCTACGTGCCACTGTGTGCTTTCTCTGTTCCGAGGCATTTCACCTCACACGTTTCCCGACCTCCCTGCCCCTTGTTTTTGGGAACACTTGCACTCAATACTCGAGGAGGTATTTTTAGCACTGCAAAGGAGCTTCCTGGCTCAGAGACAGAGTTCCTCAGCGGCCCTGGCGTTAAATCAGCTCAATTTCAGAGCTGCCCTAATCTATGCTAATTGATTCCAGTGCACCGAGGGACTCGCTGCGTGAAGAACAGCGAGGACACAGGAAAACACTTGGTGGTGCTGAATTCCCCAGGTGCGGTGGGAGACGCTGGAAGAGCTTCAGCAAAGGGGGGAATGGGGTCAGAGACATTCAAATTGCAGCTTCCAGGGAGCACCAATGGGGTGACTCGAGCTGGAAAATAAAACAAACCCTCCCAGTTGGTCCGGGACTTAGTTCTGAGGACTTTGGCTATTCCACCACCAGTCAGCACCCAGAATTCCAACAAATGGTGGAATGGTGTTTTCTCAGTGCAGAGCAGGAGTAGTTTTTGGTACTTTCTAGTGCAACTGACGAAAAGCCACAAAGGGACGATGTGAAGGATAAATAAACCTGCGCTATGATTTTTTTTAATGAAGCTTTGACTGCCTGTATGTAATGTTATGAGGTTTATATTTCACTTGGAAGAGGTATGGATAATGATAATCACATACCTAAACACTTAAGGTTTCATTTAAGGCCACTCATAATTGGATTTTCATCAAAGCATTGAGGAAAGCAAGACATAATTTTAGGCAATCTGGAACCCAACAGACATAATTATAGACAATCTTGAACCCAACATCCTTTAGCCAATAATCTGTGTGACTGTAATTCAGGGAAAACTTTGGCCTTTTAGTATTCAGGAGGGTTTAGGAGAATTTTGAGACAGTTATTAGTGTTACCTTCAGGGGCTCAAGGTTCTTTCCATTTCTTAATTTAGTAATTTTATTTGCCTTTAGAGTAGTGCAAAAACTGAATCTCACTCAGGACAAGATGAAAAAATCCTGCAGCGTGTTCATTGCAAGGAATAGAAAATTAGAGAGGGGGGGGAAAAAAGAAATTATGGAGAAGAACTGCCAAGGAACTGTAGAAAAATAATCAAAATGCAATTGTAAGAAAATAAATTCTTCAAAGTACCTGATAAAGGTTTGGCTGGTTGTAGCTTTCCTTTTTATCTTTATTCCTTTAGGGAGCTGCTCCACTCTTTATATGCAACTCAAATAGATCTGAAAAACCCCACGACTTAGGATTCCACATTTTCACTGTGGTTCTGGCACTCACATTGCACTGCATCATACCACAGCTTTTTATTCTGCCACTGTACAGTACATAATGAGATATAACTATATCACTTAATGCAGCAATTAAAATGTAAAAAAAGGATGTGCCTGGTTTTCTATCTTCCCCTCCCATCCTTTTAGCAAGTAAGGAGCCACTTTTATGTCTCAGTAGCCGGTTAAAATGTAATAGCTTCCATTGGAAGTCATCACAGTTCACAATACTTGTGTGTTCCTGCCCATTCCAAACAAATCTGCATTTGATAGCCTCATTTGTGGTTGCATTCAGCAGTTTAATAGTAATCAGGAAATGAGGGAGAAGTCTTCCATGACTAAACAGCCTTCCCCAGAAAGCCCTGCATTCTTCTCACGTCCTTCAGAGGTAAAGAAAAAAAAAAGAAATGAAAAGTTCAAGTATTATATATCACCAGGAAGCCAGGTATATTCGAAATGCAAATATGTCCCAGAATGAGAAAGTGAGCTGCCTGCCAGTAGTTGGTAGATTCATTTCCCTGGTTTCCCTCTCCAAATTTGATTGTTTCTATCCAGCATTACCCTCCTGTTTTACTGATGAGTTTAATGTCAGTCTTTAGCAGATTAGTATCGGGTTTGCCATCTGAATTTCAGATCACAATCACTGCTGCTCCCCTAGCCCTGATAGAAAAATGCTTCTGTGCAAAGGATTGATGTGATGTATGTGGCACAAAATGAGCTTTGTCAAAGAAAAGCCTGGCAGGAATGTTGCAGCAGTGCTGGTTTCCCAAATTAAGGAGTAATATGCATAGGTAGGAATTCTGAGACCTCTTACAGCTTTGTAAGTATTTAATAGGACTTGAAATCAATCACAATATTTGATGGCTTCATGGGCATGGCTCTCCTTAATCAATGAGTGTGATTCTTCTTGATTTCTGGTAATCTCTGAGTCTCTGCAGTCAGTACATCCTTCCCAGCGTGCCTGGATATGTGTGCGTGGCCATTAGACACGAATGGAGCATCCACCCCAAAGACAAACATCCTTAGGAATGTTCTGCAGGCAGCTGAACTCAACCTTCTGTCTTCACTAATGGGCATCTAATATCATGCCACTGTTTCCAGGTACAATCCCTCCACTCATTAAGTCAGTTGTGCAAAGTGAGGAAGGGCTGGCAACCAACGAAGGGCTAAAGATGCTGGTGACCATCTCCTGTATCTTGGTTGGGGTCCTGCTGCTTTTCGTGATGCTGCTGGTCGTGCGCAGGAGGAGGAGGGAGCAGAGGCTGAAGAGGCTGCGAGGTAAGATGGCAATAAGGGACATGAGGTGACAAAGCTGTGTGTGTGGTTTCTACAGAAATTTACAGAAATTTGGTAGTAAGTTTCTAAAAAAAACCAAAATAAATTATTAATGTTTTCGTTGTTATTATTTTGCATGGGGGGAAGAAAGTGATTCTCGTGTGTTGGTGTTTATTTTCCTTTCTTTGCTGGTGTTTGTTTCCCTTGTGAATGTTTTCAATAACCTAAAGCCGGCGGTTTTTTTGAAGGATAAAATCAGATGTCCTAAAGACGAGGGGATTTCAGCTTTCCAGCACTGCAAACCACGATTCTCAAACTATAAAATAGAAATAGTCCCATTAACAGGCTGGGAAACACAATCAGATAGCCTCAGATTTGTTGGCACAGCTTTTTCCTCCAAATGCGTCATGACAATTATCAATTGCCAAAAATAAATCTCATCGTTTCCAAGAGCCACCAAATTCTTTAGCTACTTGTATTTGAACCAAAGTGTGATCATATCTGTTAAAACCAGGGCCAGCCCCACGTACTCCTTGTCACCTTAGCAAACACCCCTCTCTCTTTTGGGTCTCATTTTGTCTTTTGTAACAATATTTTGGATCTTTTGCAAGAAAAAAAGACAGAGAGATAGGGCTCTTAGGCATGAGCAAACTTACAGATTAAAGAGGACAACTGACCTTATGGTTCATAGACAGCTCTGCAAATTAGGGCATCTGGGAGCTTTAGCTTGTATAACTTTTTCATTTGAAACCTTAAAAGTCATTTACCTCTGTGCAGTTTTGTTTGGATTTTTTTAGTTCAGAATATGTGGTAAAGAAACAGAAAGTATTATCTTCTTAGAAATACTGTGCAATTCCATCCAGTAATGAGTAGGACATTTCAAGCCCCTTGGCTCCAGGAAATGATGGCTGTGCACATTATTTTTTCATGGTTAATTTAGAAGTGTTCGTAGATTCTTGAGTTCCAGTCCCTTAAGGAAGGCTGAGGATCACTGGCCAGTGCAGCTTTTGCATAACGTAAGACATCTCTGAACTATTTCCTCTCAGAATATAGAGAAATCTCTGAGCTTCACTTAAACATAGGCACTGAAAAAGAATTCATCAGTGCTTCTGATAAAATTAATCATTATTTAACTACCACTTCTGTAAGTTGCATCTCACTTATCTGAATTTGTCAAGCTGCATCTCAACATCCCATCTGGTCCTGTTTTACTTCTGTGCTAGTTCTTTTTTTGCATCATTTTCAGCCTTTGAGGATATTCTTTTCAAAGGGTGCCAACCAAGTAATTTCTTAGTGTTTCCACTGGTAAATGAAACAGGTGAATATTCTTTAATTTTCCTCTGTAGTTTTCCCACCATTTATTGATTTTGAGGCTTTCTTCTGGTCCCTTTGCAATCTTTAGGTAGCTTTTCTCATCTGTGTATTCTAGAAAATATTGTAGTATTCCAGCAACAATCACTTCGGCACCAGAGAGAAGTAACAGCTTTTTTCTTTCCCTTTATGGTCTTCTAAATGTCAAATGAATCCTCTGTTAGTTTTTGTATCATGCTGCTTTTCATGAAAATACTTCGTGGTGCCAAAACTTGGCTGTGAGCAATATCAATGTAATGTTTTACTGTTATTTAATCATATCACAGTGAGAGTTTTCCCAATGTCATCAATTCTCAGTGAATTTTTGTCTCATTTAAAAAACCCCACTTTGTTGGACATGGCTACTTGGCCACGAATCCTTATTGATTGGCCTCAATTATTCCTTCAGTTCATTTCATTAAGATTCATTCAATTTTTTTCATCATTTTGCTCATTGCCAAGATCAGATTGATAGGGCTTCACTAATTCCATTTTTTTTTTGTTCATCTTTTTGAAGACTGAGCCCATGTCATCAATTTTCTGCTCTTCTGGAAGTTACTTTACGTTCTAAGAATATATAATAACAATATAATAAGTACAATGAGTATTGCTCTTCCGGAGAACTCCTCACTAAGTTCTCTAAAGCAATGTGTGCAAGTTTTCCTGATCTCCTAACTAAAAAAGGGATGTTTTGTTTTAGTAATTGCTGTGATCAACTTTCATGTGAATTGTGAAATTGAAATCCTGCTGTTATCACATTATCACTTGATGTTTATGACCTGGTGGGGTTTCTTTGAGGCACAGAATTCATATTTCCTAAACCATGAGTCCACTGCCAGAAAGAATAACTTCCACACTGGGACCTTCTAAAAGAACTTCTGCAAGTTCCAGATGTTAATTCTTGCTTTTGTGGCTGCAGATGTGTTTCCTTTGAGACTGCTTGACAAAGAGGGGTGGGAATTGCAGTTTTATTTGCCTGCAAACATTTGTACCTGTGCTTACAGATATGGGTTTGTGGTTCGAGTTTCTGCTGGAAAATGCAGGAGAAAAAGAGCAGCCATTCCATTCTCAGTCCTTTTACTCCTTGTTTAGCAGCTGGGGACAGTTAAATATTTGCCTTCCTCCTGTGTCACGCTGGAATTGTGTTTAGAAAGACAGCATAGCTTTTAGCAAAGCCCTGATTTTTTTGCCCAGTTTAGTAGTAGGTCCCCAAAAAGGTCAATTGGCTGCTGGAGTTCATGCAGCCACTGAGTAGATCAACATAAATTATAACACAGAAGCCTGATGGCTTAACACTCTTTTTCCTTACTGTTAACCCAGCTCTGCTACTGCTGTAATAGTTTCCCCTTTCTTTTTAAATCCAATTCAGCCTCATGCAGGCAGAAAGTGTGAGCGTGGCACGATGGTTGAGAAGTGGCAGGATGCAATTTAAAGGTGTATCAGTGTCCCTGATTTCCCAGGGGGCAAACCAAATGTGCTGGGAATGTTAAAGGCGGCTGCCCCGGCCGCTGGGAGCGAGGGCTGTCGCTGGGTCAGTGCCTGTCGGAGCACTCGCGTGTCAAAAACGCTGAGGAGCAGTTTGGCTTTCTCACTAAGGCATGGGGAGATGCTTGGCTGGAGCAGAAATCCACCCATGGCCTCCCCAAGCCCTGTTTTCACCAAAAAACTGGGAGATAGGACACTGGCAGGGATGCTGAGTCACTTTGGGAAGTGTTCTTAACACTTATGGAGAAAATAGAGAGTGGTTTGGGAAACCAGCATTTCTCCTGTGGTGGGGAGGGGA
>VWZF01003765.1:104230-251145 GCA_013396755.1 Sclerurus mexicanus | reverse complement strand
GGAAGGAAGGAAGGAAGGAAGGAAGGAAGGAAGGAAGGAAGGAAGGAAGGAAGGAAGGAAGGAAAGACTCTGCCGTGCTTTGTGGTGGAGAGGGACAGGAGAAGGTTAAAAATGAAGGAGTGGAGCAAAAAGACCTAGAGAAAGCACAGAATTTAGGAATAAAGGCTAAAACAGCCAAGCTGGCACTGTGTCAGAGAAACAATGCAGAAAGTGGATGAAAGGGGGTTTATTGCGATTTTTTATGAATAAAAAGAGCCCTTTGTCCATTCCTTTTAAAAATTGATACAACTCGAGCTGGAAAGATGGGTTAAGAAGGTGGTTTGTTTCTGCCTTCATCCCTTGAATCTTAAAGGCAGGGTATTTAATAGGATCACTGGCGAGGAAATTGTTGTAGGTGTTGGAGACCCGAGAGGTGACAGAGGAATAGAAAAGGTGAGATGGAGAAAACAAAGAGAGATTGAGAAAATGCCTTGACAGGTGCTGGTGGATTTACAAGAAGCGGATAAAAGAAGTAATGTAAAGTTTCGCAGAAGAGAAGAGTTGTTTGAAGACTTGGAGCTTGGAATAGTTTCCTTCTCAGATTTGCTTCACTTGGTTGCACAAAAGGCTGCTTTGTGGCTGTGTGATTTACTTGAGGACTCTGGAGTCAGCATTTTTAAGTGAGTTTGTTTAGCAGCAGATTGCAGGAGAGCAAAGCAGAGCTGTCTCTTCTTGCCCGATGATACTACAGAAATTATTATAATTATATTGATCAAGTTTTACAGAAACCTACATGAGAAACCAAACTTCAGCTGTGTCTTTTGAACTAAGTATTGAAATAATTCAAGCCCCAAGGGGTTTTCTGCTAATTCCAGCAGCAGTGACGACAACAGGAGGGATATTTTTCCTTCAGCAGAGCCTCATTTCGCAGGGCTGATCCATTTAGGTGTGTAGAGAGTCCTCTGAAGACCCAGTAGTAGTTTTGACTTATTGCAAAAGAGAAAACGTTCATACATGAGAGTAACCAAAGAAGTTTGTGCCAGGGGAGACAATTTCAGCAAAAGTGGGGACTTTTGGAGGCTGTTTGATTGGTGCCACTGCTCTGAGAAACAGCAGCGCTCTCACACATGGCTGATTCAAATCCCTTACTTCCTAATAACGCGTCCATCAAAGAGATTTTCATTTGTGATGACATTTCTTCTGTTTTCTTCTAGATGCAAAGAGTTTGGCTGAAATGCTAATGAGGTAAGAATAGATTTAATGTTTTTTAACATTGAAAAACGTCTGCCATTTACAGCATCATATTTAAAGATGATTGTAGGGACAAGTGGAGAAGTCAACTTCCTATTCCTCACCCCTTTTCAAAACACACCAAACGACTGCCTATTGAGAACTGGGACACTTGGTGGTCAGAAATGGGGGAAAGAAGGCAACGTGTGGACAGTATCTGTGAGGGAATACAACGATAAAAAACTTGATCACTTGTGTCAATATGTTGAATTATAGAAGCTATGTAGGGCCATTGGACATTTTTCCTATTCCAAAAAACCACTTTCATAATATGTATCAAAGTAATTGCTCTTCAGAGATCATCTGATTAAAAGCAATATGTTTCTGGATGTGAATATCTCTAAACTTTACAGCTATGTTTGTGTAATTCCCTATTGTTAGCTGCTTTTACCCAAAGGTATAGAAGAGCAGGTAAATCCATTTATTATTTTTCAGCTCTGTTCCATCAGCTCAGCATTCAGAAATCTAATTCAGTTGTTGAAATTGCATCATAATGACTATTCTGGCAGCACGATTCTTTCCAAGATGGAAATTTCATATCTTCAATGTTTATTGTTTTGTCTAGGGAAAATGTTGAACTTTAGAACTGCTGCACAGATTTGAAACTGGGATCACCAAGGGATTCTTTTTAAGTTCAAATGAATTTTGGCTTGCTGGAAAATATCTTTATATCCGAGCAACGAATTTGAAAATGTCATCGATATTTTACCAAACGAACCACACTCCAAACTTCCTCAGCTGTGATAAACTTCACATCCTGTTGTAAGAATATACTTACCAAAGACATGGTGACAGATGGCTTCAGCGTAAATTCAGCTTTATGCCATCGGTCTGCAAACACATCTGAATCAGCCCAGTGATGTTAACAAGACCAGTCATGCAGGTCAGGTCATACCCTCCCGATCTGCCTGTCAGAAAGCCCTGCAAGCAGCAGACTGTGGGTCTCAGCAGCTCCAGAAATGTGTGCTCTGGTGGCTTTGGTGTCACAGAAAACAGCCCAGATTAGCATATGCAGCAAGTCTGTTCCCTTAAGGGACCCGGCACGGCCTGGCTGAAACTCCTGCACAAGGACATTCAGTCCAAGTGGCCACCGCTCGTATGCAAAACTGGTTGGCTTAACCACGGTTGGCTTGGCCCTGGTTGGCTTCCCAGGTCTCGTGGTGGCCTCTGCAAGGCTGTTCCAGAGTCTCGCTCCTCTGACACTTAGAAAACTTCATCAAACTGCCCACAAAAGTGACCAGGTTTGACCCACTTTCTCCTCTGGTGATGGTGACCTTCACGTTAAAGAACTTTTCCCTCCCTGCCTGATGTGCTCAGAGAGCAGCCAGGTCCTTTCTCAGTCCCTAGTTCAGAGCTGCTTTTCAAGGTAACTCCTCTGCCACCATTTCATTTCCCCAGCATCGAAACAGGATCATCAAGGCCGCTTCTCTCATCTCACTTATTAACAAATAATCTTGTCTTTATTAAGTACTCTTATTTTATATTTCTTTTCTAAAAGTGTGGGCAAAGGCAAATGACTCTTAAATCATAATTTCGGAGGAAGTAGTCATATAGTCCTGAATTTGCAGACACATCAGACCTTGGAACTCTTGTGAGAAATCTGTGAAATACCTTCAACCAAACCTGAGCTACCCACCTGTTCCTGAAAATGTAACATATTAAAAACCAAAAGATAATAAGCCCTCTCCAAAGCAACAGTCATTTATTATAAAACCCTGCGTTTTCTATAACTTTTAGATTTCACCAAAAATCTGCTATGATAAAAACATCAAGAAAGGGGGTACTTGGGGAGAGGGCAGAAAAGATGATTCCCTGCTTGGTGGGAAGGTGTGAGGGCTGGAGAGAGCTTTGTGTATCTCCCTCCCTTGGAGGAGATTTTTATGAGCGTGTGGAAAGCGGATTAAGAGTGGAGCTTTAGTCTTTGCTTTGAAAGTCGCCGGCTTTGGGCGTGTAAGTCAAATGTCTGTGGAGCAGGATAAGCCTCAGAACGCAGCAGTTCAAAGGGAGCTGCACGACTTGTTGTGGATGCCTTAAACTCACAAATAGAAATCCCTGCTGCTGGACAGTCACAGCTTTTTTATGGCTCTTTTGGGTGAAAGCAGCAGCCCAGCCACGCTCCTTGGAGCGGTTCCCTGTGAATCACTCCAGCAGTTCAGCGAGCTTTTACATTTTGAACACGTGGTGAAGAATCTTTTCTCCCCAAATATTCCTCTGTCAGGCTGATCACTTAAAAGATTTAGTTTTCCATGGGTTTTTACAACAACCAGCTTGGGCGATCGGGAAACTCTGAGGTTGGCCTGACTCTCTGCCAAGGACCCAGAATGACTTTGGGTTTACAGAGCATCATATTCAATCTCTTTACATAACTAGCTTGACATGTTTAACCTTCTGTGCATGCAGATATTTTCAGTCACTCAAATAAATATTTCTGTATTAAAGATCCAGAAAGATAGCTTAAAAGGGGGTATTATGTTAACTGTACACTCTTTCAAAATGCCTTGTACAAAGTGCTTCTTCCACAGACTGGACAGAAAAGCTGTTCTCGATCAGACCCAAAGACCCACGTGCCCAAGTAACTGTTTTAAGTAGTGGCCAAAAGCAGACATTTTATTAGAATATCAGAATAAAAGGCTGCAGCAAATGCTGAGAGAGCTGGGGTTGTTCAGCATGGAAAAGGCTTGGGGGGGGGTGTCCCATTGAGGCCTTTCAGTACCTTAAAGGGGCTTTTAAAAAGGAGGGAGAGGGACTTTTTACACAGGCAGGTAGTGACAGGGTAATGGGGCAATAGGTTCAAACTGACAGAGAACAGGTTTAGATCAGACATACAGAAGGAATTCTTAACTCAAAGAGTGCTGAGGCACTGGAAGAAGTTGTCCAGAGAAGCTGTGGCTGCCTCATCCCTGGAAGTGTCCCAGGCCAGGCTGGATGGAGCCCTGAGCAACCTGGGCTAGTGGAAGGTGTCCCTGCCCATGGCAGGGGTTGGAACTGGATGAGCTTTAAGGTCTTTTCCACCTCAAGCCATTTTATGATTCTATGATTTGATGACTCGTTCCCAGTCCCAAACAATTTGAAGCTCAGAGATTCTTTGAAACAGAGGGAATTAATTATATTAATCCTTACAAGGTCTGACAGGTAAAGAATAGTGCATGCTTATGTTTTGGAAATTTTCTACCTGTAAATATAGAAAAACAGATGTAGATATATTTTCTCTCTTTAAAGAATTAGTCACTGGAGTCCTCATCCACCAGACTGGGAAAATGCCTGATTTGTCCTGGGTTAGAAAACACTTGGGCACCAAACTTCAAAATTGAAAGCCTAAAGCTCTTTGCCTTTTTCCCCAAGTCCTAGAGGCACTTCATTGCTGTTGGCACTTTAAGTTCTTATAACTTGAAAGTTGAGCTCGTGGGGTCTGCAGAAAAGAATCCAAAATTCCTTGGGCCAGAAGGAGACAGGCTCCTAATCAGCAGCAACCCTCCTGCTCCTGCCAAGTGCCTGTGCAGTGTTTGCACACGCCATGTCACTGTAGTGCTGCCTAAAGTGGAATTAATTAGTCCAGCAGGGAGGAGGAGAGATCTCACAGAGCAAGGCATAACTCTTGAGCACAGTAGGAAATATTCCTGTGTAGAGACAGCCCCGGGTTTACACTTCTGGCTTGAAAGACCTTCCATATATTTTGCATAAAGCTATCCCTGGAGACAGGAGTGGGATTGGGAATTCTCTCTTGGCAGATGAGCAATGCAACTGCAAATCTGGGGAACTGTCCTCTTGCTCCCTGTGGTCCAAACAATATTTTCTGTGCAGCTGAGCACTTTCCAACAAGAAATACAGAGTATTCATCCTGCAGAAGAGGTTCTAGCTCTCACTGGGATTCTGGGATCTGCATTCCCTGCCCAAGATGTCTGATTTGACCCCTGTGTCTCCTGCATCCCTTGTGAGTGAAGAGGGGTGCAACGATGCATTTACTAGACTCAGTTTTGCAATGCACACATTCTATACATATCTGACTGCATGTATTGAATTAAGCATTGAATTATGGAAATTTGACATCAAAAATTCAGTTTTCTACTTCATCATGGGTTTGCAAGCCCAAGGTAGTGCAACTTTTCAGGGGCAAGTCCTCAAGCACGTTTGGCACAGAGATAATACATTGGCCTCTGATTCTTTTAACATTTCAGCACCTTGAGTGGCAACCAATAGGAGAGTGGCACCTAATCCATGCAGAGACTTGGAGAAGATCAATGTGGAATTTATCTGCACCTGACAATGCTAAATGTCTCTGAAAATTGATGTTCTTAATAAGACACTGTGATTGCTATTATCCACTGATTATATGTATGGAGAAAATGCTGGGAGCCCTTGGGTAGCCCTGCTGATATTTTGTTTTTATGATGATTAAACAAAGCACCGGTTGTGGGCTGTTTGAATGCATTTCAGCAGATGGAAACAGAGCCACCTAACCCCCCAGGAAAAGACAGAGGCATTAAAGTTTGAGATGCATATACAGTGTTGATGGCAGGGGCCACGAGGGCAGGGAAATCCAGAAGGTGACACTCAGCCAGAGGGGAGAACCTGTGTGCCTTGCAGGTCTCGCTCTTGGACGAGGAGCAGAATCGCTGACCGCACGACTAGAAAATTGCTCCTAAAAAGAGCTCCAGGACAACCTCCAAACCTGAGGGAATCAGGTCTTGCCCACACAAAGGAAATTAGCACACATTTCCCGGAGATGTGGGCTCATCACACCCACATTAATCTCCTACGTTGGGGCCCGCACTGGCGAAGAAGGAGCTTATCATCAAGCAGCTTAATAGTCCTCTGCTGATTCCATTAACAACCATAATTCATTGCCAGAGCAGAATTAAACGGAGTGATCTACAGCTGTTCTGCACTAGAAAATGAGCCTGCACTTGGTTTTAACGCCCTTTGAAGTTGGAGCACTTGGATCACACTACGGGCTGATTTGTCTTAACTCTCCTCGGCCTCCCTGCGTAAAGTGTTTTCAAATATTTCATTTCATCCAAAGAGTAATTACATCTAAAAGGGCAGAAAGTTCCCGGGGTTTTAGTGCAATCTGAAGGTTTCTTGATGCAAGCTCGGTGCTAGAAATGACTGCAGCACTCAAGTTTACTATCCATTTTCATTTTCTTCCAGTAGACAGCTCATTTAAGAAGTCATTTTCTGGTACACAAACTTTAAAATGAAACTGTTTCAATTTGCATGATGACAGAATAATAGGTTTATGTTCTTTTTTTGGAATATTGCAACAATCAATTAGATGTAATCCATGAATATAAACAAGATTTGCAATTTTAGTCTTGGAACATCAATGGGACTAAAACCTTTATTTATTTCATGCAATCTATTAATAGTATTCCTAGTCACTAATTTACTTTTCCACTTTTCAGTTCGAGTGGTATTTGGGACTTATCTAATGAAAAATAATGGAAAGATTAAAAAATAATTAGAAATTACTCAAGACTTCATTTTCCTACCCACCTGTTCGATCAGCTGCGTGTTGCTTTACTCCGATTCATGAGGAAGGAAAGGAAAGGTCCCTCCTCCAAATGTTCCACTAATTTCTTTATGTGACAACACTTGAAGAAAACTGTAGGAAATTTCCAGGAGATTCCTACTGATAAAGAACTGCCCAAATCCCTCCACGCTGTACATTCATCTAAGAGCTTGTCATGTGCAATAAATTAATACTCTGCACGTGTTCTGAAGAGGGGGAAATAAGACCTGTGAGTGTTTTTGATGATTTAGGTGACACTATTTGTGTTTGAGGCCAGATAGGCTTTAAAAGGAGGAAATTTGCAAATATCTTTTGATTTCGGCTGGGTGTTAAAGCGTTCAATTCTCTTCTGTTTCCAGCAAGAACACCAGGACATCAGACACACTTAACAAGCAGCAGCAAACACTGAGGATGCACATAGACATTCCCAGAGCACAGCTCCTCATTGAGGAGAGGGACACCATGGAGACCATTGGTAAGACCAAAGGGTTTCTTTTCCCTCTTTAATGTAACAGGCACTTTCAGGTGGAATTTCTTCACCCTACATCTTTTCCTCGCTGCAAACATCAAGGGAAAAAAAAAAAAGAGCTACAAAGTAATTTGAAAACTGAATTGATTTTTTTTTATTCTCCTCTTCGAGTCATTTCCCACTTTAAGTAATCTCAGTGCAGTATTTAAAATAATGCAGGACATTAGGAAAATGAAGCTGTTGGAAAGAGCCTCTTGAAGAAAATGTAATTGAAGACTGGCAGTTTTATGATTTTCATTTTGATTTCTCTTTTGGCTCTGACTAGGCAGTTAGATCAGTGGCATTACTTAAAAGGAAAATGAAATTCTGAAAGTACAATCTCAGGACTAAAAGACTTGCTACAGCCAGTTCCTATAACTTACATGGTGCATATTGAATCCACCTGTTCATAGCAAAGGATATTTCAACATTTTGATCAGTTTTCAGCTTTTGTGTATCTGTGCGAAATTCAAATCTAAACTGTTTTATGCAAGAGAAAACAAGATTTCTCATGCGGCTGGCACACAGTTGAACTGTCACAAAAAATGGAATTGTTTGGCGTTGGGTTGTTTTCCCCCCCCAAATAATTTAAACACAAGATGTCTGGAAACCCAGCAGAATGCAAATACAACCTCTTGTGACTGTAGGGGTGCACACTGTGGCAAGACGCCCCTGGCTGGTCTTGTTAGACTTCTAACTTCACTTTTTTCGGTAAAACTCTTGTGCAAAAGAAGCCTTTGATGGCTGAGAATGAACTGCATCCCAGGGATGGTGTGGCCAGAGAGGAAGGTCAGCAAGCTGAGAGCAGCATCTCTGCATCTCCTGTCCATGCCCATTCCAGATTTGAAAAGGAGATGCTTCACCTGAAATACAGACTTTTTTAATCCTGATTTGAGCTTCCCAAAGTCTGCCCTTCGTCCTAAAGAACAGCTTTAGCTCTTGAGTTACAGCTGATGAGCAATGGGGGGGTTACAGTGAAAATACTATTCGTGCCTGAACTGCAGCAGTGCCATCGTGGCCTTGGTACCAGCCAGCTTTCCACACAGCCCTCGGAATAAGCTGGGATTCTGGCAGTGTTCGACAGAGTTTGCTGCCAAGAGGCTTTATTCCCAACCTGAATAAGAGCTCATCTTTTGCCAGAGACAAGAGTGATTCGATTTCATAATGCTTAGTCTATTTATGGCCTTCTTTGGGTAAAAAATGCCGGTTGTGTTATTGTGCAGAACTGTTTGCACTAATGGTGTCTTGTCAAGTTAAAAAGAAAACCAAAACAAAAACCAGGAATGCTTAGAAGAAGCAGATCAACCTCTGCCGAGTGGTAAATGCCCAGAAACCCTCCAGCTGCCAGCCCCCTTAGAATACATTACAAATCTATACAGCATAGCACAGTGGGGAATCCTTGTGGCTTTTATTGATACCTGAATGGATAAAAAGACTGTAAAGAATGCAAGAGAAACCTGATAACACAGCAAATAGTTGTCCTGAGAGAACAAAGGCAGGGCAAGATTTATTGCTGTTAAACCATCCATTATCAAGTGGGCCAGATTCCTGTTTGGAACCAAAAAAAAAATATAATACAGAGATCACAACTGAAACAAAAATAATTATTAATATAAAATAAAACAAAAAAGTGCTGCCTGGCACTGGTTTCCTGCAGGGATCAAGGGCTGTGTAGAAATCTGCTGAATATATCCTGCCCCACAGGGAAGAAATAGAAGCAAAACCGTGCAACAGTAAAGGTTAGTACTCACCTTTTTCTTCATTTCCAAGGTCAGGCTTCACCTCCCACTTCTCTTTGCAGCTGCAGCACAAGCAGTGCTGGGTCAGGGCTGCAATATCCTGTCCCTGGAGGAAAAGGGGTCCCGGAGAGGGTTCATCAGCAGCATCACCTAACGACCTCCTTTTGGGATGGCACACGTCATTTCACTGAGGACATCACAAATCGTGTCAGTAAAAAGAAAGAAATGGAATATGTTGCTGAAAAGCTCATCTGAGCTCTCTGGCAATGAAGGGGAAGAGGGCAGCATTCAAAAGATGGGAATGAAGGGAATAGGGATGAAAATAATTACACACAAATCAGGCTTTTTGGGAGGATGCTGAATAGCCTGCCTCGGATGCACATCTCTGAGGTGACATCACGAGGAAAACCACACTTCTTCTTTAGTTCTGTGTGAACTTTGAGTTTAAACCCAGAGGCTGCCAAGTGTGGTGGCTTCAAAGCCACCCTCAGTCCTGCAGAGAAGGGGGAGCTGCCTCTGTCCGTGGTGGTGCCCAGCTGAAAACAAGTTTGAGGACTTGGGAAGGCAAACCCAAAATTCACTACTCATTATCTGATGGGTTTTTGTGGTGTTTTTTTTCACTTACAGATGACAGATCAACAGTTCTGCTCACTGACGCTGACTTTGGAGAGACATCCAAGCAGAAGTCCCTGACTGTCACCCACACAGTTCATTACCAGTCCGTGTCACAAGCCACAGGACCACTGGTGGATGTTTCTGATGCCCGGCCAGGAACAAGTAAGGACACGAGAAAACAGGTTTTTTGGAGAGGAAAAAACCATAAAGAAAATTAATACCGTGCTCCTGCACTTGCACCCTCATCCTTCTGTCTGAGAGTAGAGAGAAATCTATTTAGGTCAGCAGAGAACATTCCTTAAACAATTGCACTTAGTGACTCAATAAGGTAGAAATTGCATGTGCATCTGAAATGTAGGTGTAATTTGAAATAATTCATACCTGGCTTTCATTAGACCAAATGCATACTGGATTTTAATTTCCCGAATTTATTGGGTAAATTAGCTTAATGGCTTTTAGTGCCTAATATACTTTTCGTTTGCTCTGTGATCAATCTTTATTGTATTTCAAAATACATCTTTCCTCCCTACCTCTCCATCAGGCAAGAAATACATTTCTCATTATTGCTTTTTCCAAAAAAGTTTTATTTCTGGTTTTAGTTATTATGGGAAATTACTTTTCCCAGATATATCCATGCTGAGTTATTCTCATAGTGATTAAAATACTATTATAAATTCATATATTGATGCAATCTATTCTTCTCATTCTTCTCCTGAATATGTTCCCTATCTATGCAGAAGGGAGGAAAAACCACTGGACTGAAGGATTACTTGGGAGTTAGGACTTTGACATAAGTGCAGTTCACTGCATTGTGCAATTGCTAAAATGTCTTGGATTATTTGTATCGCCTGACCATTTTAGACTTTGTTTACTTGGTGAGTTTGCTCAACATAAATGCTGAAAGTTCAGTTGCTAGAAAGCAGGTTATTTGAAAAATCTTCATTTCCACCTCAGTCTTTATAAAAAGTAGCTGTTCTAGTCCTGGCCCTGCTGCTTTTGTAATCGTCAGCTTTTAAGTTGTGGGCAGTCATTTTTTGAGGACTGTTTTCGCTCTATGCAGAGTCATGGCCTTTGAATTAGAAGAGTCAATGCACAATTTTTTGCTTTTCTTCTTGGAACTACTCCTGCCTCACTCCTCTAGTTGATGCACGTGCTGGCTGGCCTGTTCCCTACGAGCAAAAATACCATGGGATCATTTTTATCAGAGCAGGATTGTCTGGCTGAACAATGACTCTCCATTGTTTTCCAACCCTGCCTTTTTTAATAAGGCAAGAGGCGCCACCCCAAAATGTCATACCTGTATCAAACCACAGCCCTTTGGAGCACCAGAACTTCTTACCTAATGCCTTATTTTTACTTGCAATTGTGTACTTCGTTCCACTGTAGCCAGGAGAATTCCTTCAAATTAACATGGATTTAACTCATATGCAGGAGCATGATCTGTGTCCAGCCCTGCTTTGGAAATAAAAATGCACCATCACTTTTATTATGCAGTAAAGATCTGACTGCAGCAGTGCACAGGGCTGGGCCAAAGACTTCCAGAGTTTTCTCTGGATTGAAGACACCAAACCAGTTTTGACAGAGGCTGGGCTATGAGATTTTGTCTAGACCCACAGCTTTGCCCAGCCAGGTGGCTCAGAGCTTATACATCCTCTCTTCTGAGCACGCTCACTCTCAGTGGGTGGCAAATATTCCCCTGCAGCACTTTGGAAGTTGTTCTCTTGTTCTTATTTATTTATTTATAACAGAGATGCTCCGTGACCCTTTGCCTTGCTCACCTCAGCTCTCTGCAGTTCCGTTCCTGTGTGTGTGACAGCAGGGCTGGGTCACCACATGGGAGCTGTTTTCCACCACACCACAGCTCTGGAACTTGCTGTGTCAGTGCTGCAGAGCCTCTTCTGAGGGCATAGCACAGCTGGGGCACAGCTGGGGCACAGCAGGACGAGGGCTGACCTCCTGCGTGCTGGCACTCCTTCAGATTGCTGGCAAAATCCTGTGGGATCAGGGAACAGTTGAGGTTTGGAGGGACACCTGGGCACTGGTTGGTCCACCCCCTCTGCTTAAAGCAAGGTCAGCCAGGGCTGGTTGCCCAGGGCCATGCCCAGATGACTTTTGGATGTCTCCAAGGATGGAAACTCCACCGCCTGTCACGGCAACCCGTGCCAGTGCTTGGCTACCCTCACAGTGAAGTGGTTCCTGGTGGTCAGTGTTCCACCTTGTGCCATGTCTCTGATCCTCTCCGTGGGCACCACTGGCAAGAGCCTGGCTCTGTCCTCTCTGCACTTTCCCTTCAGATATTTTATACACATGGATGAGGTTCCCCCCTATCCTTCTCTCCTCCAGCCCCAGCACCATGCCAGGAGTTGTCCCACCAGCACTCTCCTGCTTTTCCTCCTGTTTTCCCTCAAGGCTCACTCCTGGCCACTCCACAGCCACGTGCCAAATTCCCACAGCTGGCACAAGGGGTGGTTTATACTGGCAGGGTGGGAAGGTCACGCCAAGAGCCTTTTTGGATGTCACGCACGTGAGGCAGCTCTGTGCCGCACCACCAGGAGGCTCAATTATCAATGGTTCTGATTTCCCACTGCTGTAGGGGGAAGATGAAAAACAGGAGAAAGATCAGACCACAGATTGTGTTTGCAAATAAATGCCTTGGTTTTTTTGAAGCAGCAGAATACAAACTCTCCCTGGGAATGCTTAGGCAAAAGCAATGCTGAGAGTCATTTTCTGGGTATTGGATTCTTTTTCTAATTGCTTATGCTAAAGTCTCTTACCTCAAACACTGACAACTTCACCATTTGAATGTCAAAGAACATTTGAATAGATTTGAATTTTTCATTTCTAATACCCTTTCTCTCTATTGTGAGCTATATCCGTTCAGAAGCTCTGCGGAGAAATCCTTCAGTGCTGATGAAGTCACTCTCTGTTTGCCACATAATGATTTTTCTCTTGCATTTGCTTTGTTAGGCTCGCTTTTACAGAAGAACAATTTATTAATAAAATTAAAGAGGTCAATTTTGGCACATACTTTGCTTTTATTCTCTTTGTCACCATAGTATCTCTAAGATAATAAAAAACTAGAACATTTCTGACCTCAAACAGGTAGCAAATTATTTTTATAGTTTAAGAAATTGCATTAATTTACTAATTGTTTTAAAACAGTCAAATCTTTATGAACCTGTTCCTGTAACTCTGATGGCACTATTACAACTCATGTTTTATGTCTTGGCTACTTGTTAAAATAAAACTGGGAGCCTGTAGCTGATCAATACTGTAATATAATAATAGTATGTCCACAATAGCAAATTTTATCACCACATTTCTGAGATCAGGTACCTGGTTGGGGGTTGTTTCTGAGGACACTTCTATGCTGATAATTTACCTTACCCTTCACTTGAGAAATCACCAAATCTACTTGCCTTGTGCTCTTTCACATCTCAGAGTGGCTTTGGTGCTGCTTGTGTTGGAGGAAAGGGATAATGAGTGTGTCAGTGGGAGATTGATGGGGCTCTCAGCTCTTCAGCTGCACCCTTGTTAAAATGTAGGGTTTTATTAGAAAGGGGGGATTTCAAAAAAAGCATTAGCAGTTGGGTAACGATCAGAACTTTTACTCTTCGGTTTTTCCCTGCCAAAGAATGTTTTGGGTTCGGTTTTTTTTTTTAACCAACATGATTTCAGTGGCCCCCATTTCATGGGGAAGTGAAGGGACAGGCACTGATCTCTCTGCTGAGCAGTGACAGGACTCAAGGGAATAGCATGAAGTTGTGCCAGGGCAGGGTTAGGTGGGATCTCAGGAAATGGCTCTTCCCCCAGAGGCTGTTTAGGCACTGACCAGGCTATTCTCTCAGAGGGTATTTGGGCACTGAACAGGCTCTTCCCCCAGAAGTTGTTTGGACACTGAACAGGCTCTTTCCCCTAGAGGGTATTTGGGCACTGAACTGGATCTTCCCCCAGAGGGTGTTTGGGCACTGACCAGGCTCCCCAGGGCAGTGGGCACGGCCCCAAG
This sequence comes from Sclerurus mexicanus, assembly GCA_013396755.1. NCBI lineage: Eukaryota > Metazoa > Chordata > Aves > Passeriformes > Furnariidae > Sclerurus > Sclerurus mexicanus. The sequence continues at coordinate 237,499 of VWZF01003765.1, read as the reverse complement.
GCTGCCAGAGCTCCAGGAGGGTTTGGATGATGCTCTCAGGGACAGGGTGGGCTTGTTGTGGTGTCCTGGGTATGGCCAGAGGTTGGACCAGCTGATCCTTCCAGCTCAGGGTATTCTAGGACTCTACAACCCCAACAGGGCTTGTTTCCTCCCGAGTCCACGAGGCAAATCCCCGCTCTGTTACCCACCACAGATCCTACCACGAGGAGGAGCGCCAAAACCGGCCCCACCGCCCGCAACCGCTACGCGAGCCAGTGGACCCTCAACAGACCTCACCCCACCATATCAGCTCACACCCTCACCACGGACTGGAGGCTCCCCACGCCCAGGCCAGCGGGCTCGGTGGACAAGGAGAGCGACAGCTACAGCGTCAGCCCCTCGCAGGACACAGGTACGGGGCGTTCCATGGGGAAAACGGGAGCAGCAGCATCTGCAGAAACATCCTTGCTCCTGGGCGTGCTTCATTTGGTGCTCAGCTGTCATTCTTCTCCCCTGGCTGGGCTGTTTTTCCAGGGGTTATTTGTCAGGGGTGCCACAGGTGGTGCTGATGGTGACAAATATTGTGCCCCCCTCACGCCACTTTGAAAGATACCGTGGTGATTTTTCCTGGAGCAAAAGGAAAAAGTTGGGAGGGTTTTGCTGCCTGAAATGGCATCAGCTGGGAAGGGGCGGTGTTAACAACGAGGGAAATCCCTGAGTCACAGGTGGAATGGTTTTCAGGTTTGAGCTACATTCAGGTTGGCACTTTAGTATTTTTTGCATTAATGTAATGTTTTCATAGGGTTTATTCTAAGCGGGAAGGAAAAAAAAAAGAGAGGGAAAACTCTGGAATTAGAGTCCAAGTCAAAATCCATTCACATCACTGAATTCTGCAGCAGCCAGCTCTGATTTCCCTGAGAAACAGGATAGGGTTTGCTCCTCTGGATGGTAAGTGGGGAGACACTGAACACATATTCTGCCTGCAGTCTTCATCTCTTCTTGGTGCCTTCACATTGTAAATGCAACTGTAAGTGAAAAAAATAAGCTTTCTCCTCTGCCCTACACTGAACATGTGACAAAAAAAGGCAAAGGAATGAGTTAATGATTAAGCAGAATAATCTCAAAGCAAATATAATAAAGGTCAAATCAGCAGAGATGTAAAATGCTGTTCAAAGGTATTCCTGGTAAAAGTGAATCCAGGCTTAATCTGGTGTTCTCAGAAGGAACTGGCTGCCTATCCTGATTTTAGGGGGAAAGTGTTCATCATGTGTCAGAGCTCCAAAGCAGTGTGACTGGCCTTTCCCCATGAAAACTCTTTCTGTTCTCTAGGTAAGAACATTCATTTACATCCAGTAATTCATAGGCTGAAGTTCTCTTGATCCTCTTAAACTTGTGGATCCTTATCCTCCTTATTCCTCCATAGGGTAATGGCAGTCAGTAAGCACCTCCAGCCAGCTGACAAACTTCACCCTGATTTCTTCAGGTAGAATTATCATAAAGCTTTAAGGATTAATAGCTATACAGATACAAATATAAATAGCAAATCTTCTCTCAGAAACCCTTTCTGTTGACATTCCAGGCTTCAGGTGCAGTTGGATGTGTTCCAACACGTTGTCACGCAAGGATATTTCCAATGTGTGTGGCAAAGGGCAGAAATTACATTTATTGTTTGGTTTAATAGACAAAAACCACTTTTGTAAACAGACTTCAAAATCTGTATCTGAACATGGCTACATTCCTCCTTTGTGTCTACCTTTGAACAGAGTGATTTATGTAAGGAATAGCGAGCTTTAGATCATGCTCCAGAAAGGTTTTCTCATGCCAAACTGCAGCCCTATTGTGCCACTTGATTCTGGGAATAGAATCATTTAATCTAAGTACTTCAGGAGTTTAAAATTTTCAAATAAACACGTGTAGCCAAATGATGTGTTCAAAAATCAATTGAGCTAATGTGGACATTTGATCCCTTTTCCACTGTGGAATTTCTGATTTCTGAAGCCAGTTGATGCAGTTGATGTTTGGCACAGTACAGGACTTCTTATAAAAACAATTCCAAAGCAGTGGCTTTAAAGCTTAGGTGGAATGTACTGCAGCAGTTCAAAGCTGTAACTGAGTGAAAATGGTCTAACTAGAGGCCATTAGAAATTTTCTGAGTAATCTATATTCATGAAGTTTCATAAAATTCACCCTGGGCTTGGATGAATTCCCATCAAACCCAAAGCAGGTGTTCAAGCAGATTGGTCCTGGAATAGTCTCCCGATGGCACGGGAAGCTGCAGGTCCTGAGCTTCACAGACCAATCATTCACTTCTGTGACCTTTGCATGACCATCACTTTTACAGACACTGCTCGGTGACACTGGACAACCGCTGCCTTCTGGGAGTTTCCAGCTGACCAGAAATCTGGGAAGACGTTACTGCCATCTGATTTACAAATCAAATGTGAAAAACAGAAATGATGTTTCCTGTGGGTGGAAAAAAAAATAAAAATAAATAAAGCCCTGTTAAGTTCTGGTCAGCTCCGAATCTTAAGCAAGTTCTAGCATATTGGAGAAGTACTTGTCATTTTAAATAATGCGTGGCCCTGTTTACAAGTGGCAGGAGTGCTGTCCTCTGTGCCCGATGGAAACTGATGCAGGGGTGCAGGCACGCAATAAAAAAGATAAAGATTTGCAATAACGACACGCTTGCCTCTGGCTGCTACAGGAGGCCCATTTTTATGAATTAGCTATTACATTGTGCCTGTTTATTGAACAGCACCAACAATGCCTGAAATTGCACAGGCCTTGTGATGAAACACGACTTCTGCCCAAGGAAATTTTAGAAGTCCTCTGCCCTTCCAGCCCACTGGAGTAGAAGCAACAGCCTGGTGGTTTGTCCCTGCAAAACGAGCCCTGCTCTTCCAGAATGCTTTTTAATGTATCAGTAGCCATTTACATCTTCAATAATAGTGTTGTTTAAGAGATATTGATATTCTCAGAACCTCTTCAGCACAAAAGAACAGCTTGTAGGTCATCACAACCTGTGTGTCCAATACAAATCCCTCATTAGCTCCAGCAGCGCTGGGAAAAGGCACCTGAATGACTGCAGGCTGTAGTTACCAAATACTGCTTTCTTAGGGCCTTTGTTCCCAATGAAATGAGTCAGTGTTTTACCTGCTGTCTACAGAGACAATGTCTGAGATATGCTGCCTTTAAATTTGATCTTTGTTCTCAGGACTTTCTGAAAAAAAAATTAATAAATACATGATGGAAACTGGAGAAAAATCCTGTCCTTTCTCACCTAGACATCACCTCACAAAACGCTTTGAAAAGATAATGTAAAGATGTTCCTTATTTTGCTAAATCTGGATTGTGGGTTTGAAGCATTTGTTGAGGCATTTAAGATTTAGAGAAAATATTTTTTGTAAAAAGAAAAAAAAAGGGAAAAAAGTACCATTTTTCATGTACTAAAGGTTATTCCTTCTAAACCAGGAATTTAATGATAAGTGATTTTGGTTATGTGTAATTGCCAAGTAACTGACTAAAGTGCAGACATTTACAGCGAAGCAGATTCATTTAAGTCACCCTGATAAATTCAAGGGTTGTGCAGTTTATTCCGAAACACCGTCATGCCCAGAGCTTCCTCTCCCCCGAAAGAACGGTGCAGACATTCCCTTCCTCTCTCACTGTTCGTGTTTCTGGCGCTGCAGATCGAGCGAGAAGCAGCATGGTCTCCACAGAAAGTGCCTCCTCAACGTACGAAGAGCTGGCGAGGGCGTACGAGCACGCCAAGATGGAAGAGCAGCTGCGACACGCCAAGTTCACCATCACGGAATGCTTCATATCAGACACCTCCTCGGAGCAGCTCACGGCAGGGACTAACGACTACACCGACAGCCTCACCTCCAGCACGCCGTCGGAGTCGGGGATCTGCAGGTTCACCGCGTCCCCCCCCAAACCTCAGGATGGAGGGAGGGTGATGAACATGGCGGTTCCAAAGGCACATCGGCCAGGTGAGCTTTTGGAGGTCGTTCTTTGGTCCTTTGGGGTGAGCGTTTCGCCCCGTGTCCAGGCTGGGCAGCAGGAGAGGGTCTATCCCAATGGGAAAGAAACTCCACAGTATATCCTGTAACTGCTTACAGAGATAATTGGGTTTGTCCCAGTTCATGTAACATTTGAGCATCTTCTCCCATATACAGAAAACATGGAAATTTAGGAGCAAAGACAGACTGTCTGCACCATCAAATGCACTGCTCTACACTTGCAGCCATCCCCTTCTGGGATAAATAGGACCATATGTGGGTACATCTGCCCGTCTCCAGCTCGAGCCACCCACTAATAGAACGTGTCTCACTGCGATGCTTCGTGCTGGAGAGCGAAGGTTCTGTGTCACAACAGTTCATGAAGACGCATTGTGGGAGATGTGCCACCCCTTCTGCTGTGGAGCTTGTCACACGTGTAATAACCCTTCAGTGATGTTCCACTCTCCCTTTGACATCACCTTGTATCCAAGTAGGAATATCTAAAAATGAGGGGGATAAAAAATGGAGAAAATTAAGGCAGTGCAATAGCTCAAGGAATATGGAGCCTTCTACCTGCAGACAAGTTTAAACCCACTCCAACTTCTTAATGACTGGAGCTGCCTGAGGGACATCCATCTATTGGGCTCAATCAAATTTCCAGTTCCCAAAAAAATGCTGCTTCAAGTGATCCTTCGGTGCCCAACAGCATTGGTAGATGATTTGTGATAGTCTGAGTTCAAACACCTGATAAAATCTTCTCAGAAGATTTATCAGTCTTTGTTACAGGCTGTGACACCAAATGGGAAAAAGGCATAATTGTAGCTGTGTGCTTTCTGAAAAAAAAAAAAAAAAGATTTATTTTATTTTACTTTATTTTGCTTTATTTTGACTTCATTTTTTTAGTTATTTTATTGTATTTTTCACATTTGCCAGTGCGGATGGGGCTACTTATATGCACAGAAAGTAATCAGGAATGGTCATCTGTGTAAAAAAAGAGTAATGGCTAAGCTGTGTATGGGGTTTTTTTCTTAATATTCACCATAAATGGAAAAGCAGTGAATGCAGAGGAAAGGAAGGCAGGCAGTGGTATCAGCAAAGTCATTCAGAAGCAGGACCTGACACTGCAAAGAAAGCATAAAGGATTCTGCCAAGAGAAAGCTAAAAGAAAAATGTGGGGAAAAAAAAAAAGACCGAGCAGAAGGTAAAAAGTTATAATACTCAAGGCAGGAAATTAGTGTGTCACACAGATAGATAAGAGGGAGAATAAGTAGGAAATAAAATAGTGAGAGAAATTGCTGGGCTTTGTGTAGTCACAGAGTAGAACCACAAACCCAGAAGCTGTGGAAATAGATAAAGATAAAAATACTTTTCATTTCTGACTCGAAAGAAGTAAAATAAATATTTATCCCTGCTCTGCTAAAGGGAAGCATCTGCATTCCCAGCTAAGTCAAAATTGCAGCTCTTCCCTTCCGGGCAGTCAACAAATATTTTTTATCATTTCTTTAACAAATATCTCGTCTTCTTCCTTTCATGTTCCAAATGCATTATTTATGCATATTTAGTATTTGCAAATATTCTAATATATTCCATATAAAGATGATTTTCTCGAGGGCAGACAGCACCAAAATTTGGTCCCTGTGCTTGAGTTAAAAACTTGCAGGGTTGGAACATCCTCAGAGCCCCTCTAGTGATTTACAGACTTGCAGTCATGTTTAGCTCGGTTAGTTTTAATGCCTTTATTTTTTTACCTACCTTTCTTGATTACCTTCAGCCTGCTTTTGCACTAAGGAACTGAAATACATTGGAAAACTAATAATTAGCTCCATTCCCTTGAATAAAAAACGGAGTGTGCCAGTGAATGTTGGCCCATAAATATTGAATAATACGTTAGTAAAGGTGACTTTATGAAGAGTTTTGAACAAAACATATGGAGTGAAAGAATGTTCAGGAGTAGCAGACACACCAATCTTTTATTGTTCAAGTGAGGAAAGACTTACGGGGCATCTTTCTGCTTTCATCCACCACTTAAGAAATTCATCCACCAGGGGTAATTAGTAATTCAACACAATTAATCAAAGTCATTCTCCATTTCAGGACATGGAGAAGAAATAAAAAACTTGAGGTGTTTAGATTCAGTAGATGAGAACATTTGGGATAAAACTGTGCTGCCTCAGCACACCTTTATTCTTCCTTGAAGTCTTTTCTTCCAAGGTTTCCCTGTTTTCGTGGTGCTTTGCTTTTCTTCTCAGTCACCTCAATCTTTCTTGGACGATGTCACTTCCAATAACTTCTTCCTCTTCTGTCCTAATTTCTGACCTCACTTTTCAAACTGCCCGCAACTCTTCCTACTGCAAAAAAAAAAAAAGGTTCAGGAGTTTGCAAAAAGTAGTATTTTGGGAGTTGTTTTTTCCAAATAACCCCCCAACAATCAGAAGATACTCTCAGAAAGACTGTTAGGAAAAGTTTTGTTGATAAATGGGACATTTGGAAACCCGTTTTCCCCATGGCAAGGCTGCAGCTTTCCTCAAGAAAGGTGACGATGGAGTTTAGTGGGGAAGACTTTATCGGCCATACCTGAGCACCTATTTCTTGGCTTGTCGCTGCCGTAAGTGTTTGGTATGAGCAAGAAAACGTTGGCTCACCTGAGTCTTGGCTTCAGAAGACCTTCCTGTGAGTTTCTGAGGGCACCCGAACTCATGGCACTGATTGTTCCCTTGATTTTCCCGAGCCTCTCACAGGATTCTCTGGCAGCAGCACGGTCAAGTTTCCTGGTCTGTGTTCAACTTGATGTCCACCTGGGTCTTCTCTACAAAGCTTCTTCTCAGTTGGGTGGCCCCCAGCATGTTCTGGTGCCTGAGGTTGTTCCTTCACAGGTGCAAGATTTTGCACTTCCCCTTTTTGATCAATATGAGGCTTGTTTTGACCCCTTTCTCTGGCCTGCCCAGGTCCCTCTGGATGGCACCACAACCCTCAGGTGTGTCAGCCACCCCTCCCAGTTTTCAATCCATTTCCTTATCTGCTCCTCTGGCCCATAAATCATCAGGAAACAGCGTCAAAAGCCTTTCTGAAGTCACAGTAGACAATATTTACTGATTTCCACTCATCTACCAAGCCAATCATTTCACTGTATGAGGTCATCAGAAGTTAAGTGTGACTTCCCCGTGGTAAATCCATTCTGACTGCTTGTTCTTCACGTGCCTAAAAGTGGTTTCCAGGATGAACTGGAGCCATGCTGAGTGCCTTGTTGGTTTCTGCATCCTCTGTCTTGTCCTTCTTGAAGGCAGGAGTGACATTTGCTTTCTTCCAGTCTTCAGGCAATTCTCCCAAACACCATAACCAATCAAAGATTACTGAGAGTGGCCTCACAATGACATCTGCCAGTTCCCTCAATGCTTTCCATCAAGGTCCAAAAATTTACATGAATCCAGTTTGCTTGAGGATTCCCTGATGTGATCCTTGTTCACCAAGAGTAAGTCCTCCTTGCTCCAGACTCTTCCACTTTTTCCCCGGCCTTCCGTCACTCACAATGACAATAGATCTCCTTGCAGAAGACTTTCCTGTTGTCTTTGACTTCCCTTCAGTTAGGCTTTGACTTTCCTGACTACATTTCTGAAAGCTTGGACAGTGTCTTTGTATTCCCTCTGGCTTATTTGTGCTTGTTTTCACCCTCTTGGGTACTCCCTCATTGTGTCTAAGGTTTTCCAGGAGATCCTTGTTCATCCATGTGGGCCTCCTGGCATTTTTGCCTGAGTTTGTGCTCCTTGAGCTTGCAGGAGGTGATCCTTGAATATCAGCCAGCTCTCCTAGACATGAGGCTACTTCCAGTTGACTGTACAAACCTCTCTAGATGTTTTCTGCATCACTGTCCTCATACCAGGCCAGAATTTTCAAGTTTCTTGAGAAGGTGTCATTGTACTTCCAGACCTGCATTTTTTCTAAACTTTACAGAAGTCACAGCTGCAGGAAACGGAACAGGGAAGTAAGATATTCTTAATTCATTCCTGTATTCAGTGTTTTGAAAGCATGTCCTTGTGTTCTGATCTTTAAAACTTCAAAAGCAGACTTTTGGAAAAAGATGACATTAGAACAGGTTGACAGAGAAGTTGTGGCTGCCCCTGTATCCCTGCAAGTGTCCAAGGCCAGGTTGGACGGGGCTTGGAGCAACCTGGGCTGGTGGAAGGTGCCCCTGCCCGTGGCAGGGGGTGGAATGGGATGATCTTTGAGGTCCCTTCCAACCCAAACCATTCTGTGATTCTCTGTGTCCCAGGAGGCACCTTAGGACAAAAAACTGAAGCAGTAAAGACAGCAGAAATGTATTTTAAACTCATGGGATAAATCCCATCCTGTAGAAAAGTGGGTTTATCAACCTCTGTGCAATGTTAATATTCTTCATGGTATAAAAACGATGGCAGGATATCAACATTGCATCTTTCTCAGCATCAAAACTCCCAGAAGTCTGGGATTGGGATGATTGTTCTCCTCCCACAGTTGTCACTATGTAGAAATCTGGTTAGAAATATCAGGTCCTCAAGGAACAGGAATTTGGAGCAATCAACACTATACTAGGTCCTTCCAGTGCAAAACTGAGGCAATTTTTCACATAAATATTCATAAATTTCAACAATTGTTACCCAAAGTTTGTCTGAGAAGTTGACAAATGAGTCAGTCCTTCATCCTCCAAAGAGGGACAGAAATTGGAAAGAAATGCACCCCCTTCCTGCTTCCCACTGTGCCATCGAAGAGTCTGCAAAGTAAAAGAATGGAAGATAATTGCAGAGGTTCCAAGAGTTTTATAATAATGTTTCCTTTTTTTTCTGTTTTAAAAATAATAACCACAAATTGAGTTATCATAACAATTATTCTTAACTGCAATAAACATTGCAGTAGCAGTTTATTAAAAATAGATTCCTGTTATTATCATTTTAAATCTCAGTAACAGCCTCAGCCAAGAAGCCTGTTGGGTTTTTCCTTCTTTTTCCTCCTAAATTATTGTGCTCAAGAAAAGAACAGCTATTAGAAGGGAAATATTTTGATATTTCTGTGCTTTCCAAGTGCTAGTTATGTTTTTTGGGTTTTTTTTTTGTGGACAGACCTCTTATTGCATTGTCTGGCAATGGAGTTCATGCATGGAGAAATTAATATGTGACCAGTGCTTGGACAGGAAATATCTAGAAACTCTTCACCATTTCTCTTGCTGTTTTGCAGAAACCTCCCTTCCACAGGGGCACTGCAAAACTCAGACCCCCAGTTGTATTTTTCTCCTATGCTGATCAGGAGTAAAAAAAGAACCTCTTCAAATATATGATATTTTTCTTTAGCTTCACTTGGACCAGGCAGAGACTTGTCTGATGTCACTAAACAAGTGCAAGCTCATTTGGACCATCCCACCTCCTTGTCTGCTTGGAGATCACGCTAATATACAAACCCCTAAGGAGTAAGGCATCTCAGATGCATTCCTAGAGAGGAGATGTCACTCACCGGGTACATCAGACCAGGAGGTTTTGAAATCCATTCTAACCACAGGATTTTACATCTCAGAACTTCCTCTATAAACTCTCAGCCGATGAAAGGAACCGGTTTGGAAAGAAACCTGGCCATGAGTGAGGAGAAAAGGCAGTTGTAGAGAGGCAGACTCTGACAAAGAGATTTCTTTAGGGACTGATTTCACAGCCATGAAGATGGAAAGATCCCACTCCTCCATTGGGAATCTGAGTGCATTCCTGGGTTCTTAGACCCGTGCAAAGCAGCAGCCCTCTGCTGAGCCCCTGCTCCACTGCATATTCACTGGTTTAACCTCTCCAGCTCAGCTGAATGGTCAAGTCCTTTCAGTATTTCACATGCCTTAAATTAGCATTCTTGACCCAATTTAGAACTTGCTCACTGCTTTGACTAATCCTGTTGACTTGAACAGCAGAGTCTTAATGTGGAGACAAGCATTAAGCCGCAGAATGCCAGCACTTTGTTAAATAATGATTTATAAGGCTCCCTTAATATACAGTCTGGATATCACCTGCAGTGCCTAAATGTTGGTTTAAACACCCAAGTCAAGAAACAAATCTTCTTTGCCAGCATTCCACTCACTAGGGCTAAAAATAAGCTGCTTAGCACACTAAGACAAGTAAAAACCACAGATGAATAGAAAGCACAGTGTTTTCCAGTGTCAGCCCTTGTGACCTGAGATGGGAACTCTTTTTCACTGCCCTGCGAGTTCAGGGGTGAAGGAGTTATTTCCCTTTTGTACTCGATGCAGGCAAGTGTGACACAGTATTGGAGTTTATTTAGAGCCTTGCTTTCTGCTGCAAAGTTGCTGACAGAGCTCTACAGGCTGGGGCTGTAACTGGGTCCGACACAGATTTGGCCCCTGGGGATTCAGCACTGGCTGGGACTCTTCACAGCTCACCTTTAGCCTCCTTCTCCTATGCCTGTGATGTTATTCTGCATCGACTGAAAATGGAATTGCACAGTCCCGCAGTTTCCAGGTCGAAAACTGGGTTTCTTCAATCCAGAGGAATCAATGTTTGACCTTTCCTTTAGGTTCAGAAACCCTGCAGTAAAGCACACAAAGGCTAAGGTATAGATTGCTTTATTTTCTAGTTTTACACTCTCACTGCTTTCAAACACAATAGAATATATGTATGAAAATACATGTACATACACTGACTGTATAGAATATGTATACAGAACAAAGACTCACCATCCTGCCTCCACAACAGGGGACCAAGGTCCAGTTTCGAGAGAAGTACTCAAAGAGACAAAGCAAAATAGGCTGGTGGAAAAACAGCAAGAAAGGCACCACAGTTGTAAGTGGAGAAAAAACCCTTCCTGCCTACATTTTTAACTGCAGTAAATACTCTCAACACGTATGTTAACTTTTATGTGCACTTATATTTAGGTGGCATATTCAGAATTTACTATCCTGGATGAGCATCTCTGATGTTTCCATATTAAATTCTTCTGTGCCTGGAAACACCTTCTTTTTATTTTCTGCTGTTGGAAAACCAGGAACACGTCACAGAGAGACAGACTGTGCCATTTGCTGCTTATCACAGAAATGGCACATCGGTGATGAGAGGAAATTGCCTTTATCTTGTCTCAGGTTTTATTCCTGTGGAGTATCAGGAGGTTTTTCTCCTTCAGCTGAGAAAAGCTGAATGTTCTGCAGGCATGAAAACCGTTCTGCATTCCCTTTGACTTGACTACACACTTGAAATCATTGGCTTGCATTTTTATTCTGGTGGATTCACAGACGAGAAAGTTCACAAGGCAAGTTCTTTAACCTTGCCTGTGCAAGAAAAATGAGCTTAAAAAGGCTCAGATGAAAAGCTGAAATGTTATTCAGTCAGAAAGGAAAACTATAACCATGTGAATCTTGAGTTTCAGTAGGGGTTTTGGTTATATATATGAAGAAATTGTAATGTGAAAGTTCCAATTTAGGTAGTATACAAGATGTCTGCAAGAGAAATTGAAGTCATTGCTGGCCCTGGCACAGGGTGCCCAGAGAAGCTGTGGCTGCCCCTGGATCCCTGGGAATGTCCAAGGCCAGGTTGGATGGGGCTTGGGGCAAGCTGGGCTGGTGGAAGGTGTCCCTGCCTGCGGCAGGAGGCTGGAACTGGGTGATCTTTAAGGTCCCTTCCAACTCAAACCATTCTATTTTTCTATGGTTAAAGTAATTTAAATCATTTTTACAATTGTAATTTATACATCAGTGATACTGGTGTCAGAAAGATTTATTTATTTTTATTTATTTATTAGAGGAGAGAAATGACTGGTACCAGTTCCTCAATAAGGAGTGTGTAGCAGCACAGTTCTTTCCTTGTTGCTTCCTAATTCTTTTATTTTTTTCAGTTTTGATTTGAAAATTGACCTTGACTTTAGAAAAATACAGCATCCCAAACTCTGCTGGTTTAGGATACTCTTGGGATACAATAAAATTTGCATGTTAAGGGAAACCCCCTTTCAAGAATGGCCATTTCCTATCTTTTGATTACCAACAAAATCTCTTACTAAAAGCTATATTTTTTAAAAATTTGGATTTCATTTAGTTTTGCTAAAGCTAATTATTTGCTGTGTGGTCCTTATATATATAAGCTGCAGCTATTAGAGTAGACTACCCATGTTTTCTGTAGCTTTGGAGGCACTTGATTGAACTGTAGTTAGTGGAGAACTTTATGCCTAAAGCAAGGATTACATTTATCAGTGTTTTTCAGCTACTTTCATGTTCTTACAGTCATAACTTCAATGTTATATTCCTAAAACTAACAGCAAACGTTCCAAACCAAGCCAAAGATGCTGCTTCCACTTCAATTAACAACAGAAGTTTAGAGCAGTTTTCTTAGGAGTCCTGAGCTTGAACCTCAGCTCTGTAAAAAACTAGATTTTGCCCGCTTGTGCCGTTTTAATTTTGGAAATGTCAAATAATTTCACCTCCATAGTGTTCAGACACGCTGTGTGTGATTTTTGTGAGGGCTTTCAGGCTGCAGTTGCTTCCATAAAGACACAAGAACTGATCTAGCCTTGCTTTGAGGTCCTTGTAGTCGCTTACAGCCATTCCTGATTTAAGTGACTTCAGGCTCTGCTCGTTTGCCCTGTGACAAGAAGGCCTGAATAACCTGAGATGTCCAGAACTGAGACTACGACATCTGAAAATGGAAACCAAATCTTACCTGCAAGAAAGGTCATGCTTGTGCTATTTTTCAAATTAAAGTAGGAAATCATATCACTGGAGAAACCAAATTCTGTTTTAATAGTACCTTCTTTATCTGGCTGTGGTGACAGACTTTGCCATCCGTGAAAGAGCCTCTTTGTGTGGTGGCCTTCAAGGCACAGCAGATGTACTTCAATATCGTTCATGTTTTTATGGCAGCATCCTTAATTTCAATGTGACAACTCGTGGTCCCGGTGGGTTCATTAACAAAAAATGCAGGGATGCACCTCGTCAGCATCACTCAGGTGATTCAGACTGATGGCCACTGGACACCCAGTGGCTCTAACTCGTCCCTAACTCAGTAGAGCAGCAGGGCAGTGCTGATCTTGGTCTCCTGCCCTCCCTGTGTCTCTCAGTAGGGTGTTCTGCTTTCCCCTTGCCTTGCTCGGGTTTATCTCTGAATTCATGGCTATGGCCAGAGCCTGTCAAGGTCAACAGACCCATTGACTTCATAAACACACTTTAAACTCCTCAGCTTCTGTGCTGAAATCCAGTCTCTTGCCACCTCCTGGGAATAAACCCATTAGGGATGCCAGTTTCCATGGAGCCACGATCGATCCAACCCTTGGCCGAAGTGCTGGATACTTGAACAGTTTCTGTTCACTGCACCCAGGAGCAGCAAAGGAGTTTTCAAACACCCTTTGCTAAGCAGGGTCACCTGAGCCAGGCTTCTAGCATGGTTTTCCAGGTTTTCCTAGGCAGTGGGCAGGAGAGTGCTGTCTCAGAGCATCCTTAAAAATGCATGAGGAGGCTTGCGTGACAAGGCCAAGGTAGAAAAGCAGCACTCCTGGACTTTTCTATCATCATTTCATTATTTATTGACAAATTTGCTGACTTGAGTTCTGGACTGTGTATTGATTTGCACAGCGAGGCCCCTGTTACATGTCTTTATAAGTCAGATAGAGCATTAAATCAAAATCAGGAAGGCATCAGTCCTGCAGGTGCACCAGCCACGTGAGGCTGAGCATCCACGTGGTGTATCCATAGGGTCTAAATGCATCTGACCCTGGAATTAATCCATTTTTCCTTCCTTACTCAGCTCAGTGGCAGAGGGGCCCTTAAAAATGTGTCAGTTCTCCTTAAAGTTACTTCTGAAAGGTCCAGAGCATCTGATGGGTCTTCTAAAAGTGCAGCACTGAATTAAGGACCAAAGTTCTGCTGAGAGAAATACAAACCAAAAACCAAAAACTCCTGTGTTGTTAAACCTTTCAGGAGCAGGCACCAATGAGATAATCAGGGGTCCTGCCCTTTAGCTGGACAGATGCACAGCCTGTTATGCTGAGATAATTCAGACATATATTCTCAGTTAAACCACGGCAGTCGTGCGTTTGCTTTAAGACACAATGATCAAAGACTTTTTCTTGGAATCAGAAGGTTTAACTCTAACTAGCAAAATGAATCACCTTTTAAAAAAAAGGAGTCCTCATTTTCAGTCACTTAAAGCTAATCTCCAGTAAGTATAAATCAATTTACAGTCTTGCCGAAATCAATAGAGCCAGTGATTTATAGCAGTACCAAATTTGGCTGCTGGGCTACAGTTTTACTGGTGTTTCTTAAGAGATAACTCCAAGGACTGTAGTCAACAGCAACTGTTGTTTTTATTTTTTCCTGTGCAACACAGCTGGTATTTTGAGTATTTTTATGAAAATGCCAGTTTTAGCAGACTGCAACATGCAGCATTTAACTAGGTGTTACAGACCTTCAAATTACCTGTGAGGGGGCAGTTTTCCTGCAGAAAGGTGCCAGCTATAAAGCCCTGCGGGGATGAGAGGGAATTCTGATTTCTCCATCTGGAAATGGCAAACTTGGCCATTGTTCTAACGTGTTCCACCTGTTTCCTTTTTTAGAGGGTCGCAAATAGAAACAGCATAAAGCTGGGGTGTTTTGGGGTCTGCAGAAGCCCAGTGAGAAGCCCAGGGGATGTGATGGTGTAACAGAGCCGTGGAGGGCAAGGTTGGCAGCTCAAATTGCGCCTCCTTGGCCTCGTCCAACATCCCCCATTGGGTCACTTTAAACACTGAGCACTTTCATCACTTTCCTTGGGCAGCTGAGCAGAGGTGGAAGCTCCTCTGGTGGAGGGAAGAGCCTGTGCCTGCTCTCCCAGCAGCTTTTTCACTAATGAGGAAGCCGTGCCCTGCCCTCCCCCTCCTCCTCTCCCCTTCTGCTGCTCGCCTGCTCCTCACATTGTAATTTAAAGCAGCGTTCAGAACTTTTGCCATTTATTCTGGGTCACCTCAGAGAATTGCTAAATCCAGTTTTTGTCTTGGAAAAGTGGGCTCAGAAGGAGTCTGTGAGCTCCTGGATGTGCTAATAATGGTGTGCTCCTGTTGACTAAGAGAGAGCTGAAGTCCCCATTCATTTGCCCAGCCAGTAATTTGTACGTGGAAATTTCCCCTCCATTTCCATTACTGATCAACACTGGCTCTAGAGAGTGGAACCCTGACATTCAAAGCATGCTTTTTGTTGTTCAGTTGGGGCATTTCACAGCAACATTTGCAAGAAAATAATAATTATCAAACAAAAAAAAGCATTGGGAAGGCAGTTCCACACTGAACAGACTCTGGTATCAGCCAAGAAAGGAGGCACAGGACCGATCCTCTTTCCCCCTCCCCTGCTTGGCTGAGCAGGACACAGCATCAAAGCAACCAGATAATTGGCTTTATTGCTCATTAAGGGTATTTATACCTGATGTTGCAGCGTGCTGGCAGCCTGCAGGTCTGAGTCTCTCTCAGGCTCTTGGTGTGGGAATGGTTGCGGCGCAGTGCGGAACACTCTGCGGGATCGGTGCAGGATACACGGGCAGGAGATGGACAGGGAGGGAGCAGCAGCAGGTTTCAAACACTGACAGCAGTGATTGTAAGGAATGTTCCTGTGCTGCCATCGCTCTGGCTGCGGATCAAGCTGCTGCTGTCTAAGAAAGCTTTGCCTGCTCGCTTTTAATGGTGTGTCAGGTTTTGATGTGACAAACACCTCTGAACATCGTTTACTCTCTTCTTTTTTTCATCAAACCTCTCACCTTGGCCCTGCAAACCCTCCTCTCTTCCCTTGTTTCTACTGCAAGTTTTTCTTACAGCCAGTCTTTGTCTTGAAAAAGAGCCCGTGAGTAGCAGCAAAGGCTTCACTGATTGTTACCCTGCGAGGGAGCTGGAAAAACCCACTCCATTCTTTAATCAGCATCAACCAGGACCTAAAGCTGTTTGTTGGCAGCTCCGTCTCCTTTGCTTCCTTCCAAAGGAAAACACAATATCCCATCAGTGCTTGCCCTGCCAAGAGGTGCTCGACAGGGTCCATTCCATCCCCACCGGGACTTGTAGACCCCCAGCACTGCACTCGGGTCCCAAACCACCAAAACCACATCAGCACCTCTCCTGTGCTGCCAGAGCTGTACAGATCCCACTCTGGCATGGTTTCTGATCCCATGGGATCACGCCAGAGGGATCTCTGGGAGCTTTTTGTAACCCACTCACCTATTGAAGTGAGATGTGTGAATGCCCTACTCAACCAGTCTCATTCCTGCCTTTGCTAAATACAATATCCTGTTGCAGTCACCAGCCCCACTTCACAAAATCTTCCAAAATAACCTTCCAAATAGCACGGAATTTCCTTCACATGGCAACCAAAACCTGAAAACCATCAGGCTGTCATCCTCACTGAGGGTATCTGTGCTGGAGTGTTGGGAAGACAAATTGCTTTTGCTTTAGTGGAGGTTATGATTCATGAGAAAATGCACAGAGCTATCATGTAAAAACTTGATAAGAGCATCTTTTTTTTTGCAGTCTGGGATGATCTGTGTATTGAAAATAGCACAAATCCTGAGGTTTGGGGTTTTTTTTATTATTTTTTTTTTCTGGAGCAGATGAAAGCAAAAAACTATGCAGGCTCTTTGGCATTTGA
This sequence comes from Sclerurus mexicanus, assembly GCA_013396755.1. Taxonomy (NCBI): domain Eukaryota; kingdom Metazoa; phylum Chordata; class Aves; order Passeriformes; family Furnariidae; genus Sclerurus; species Sclerurus mexicanus. The sequence goes on along the minus strand of VWZF01003765.1, from coordinate 220,921 downwards.
AAGAGGAATGAGGTAAATCTTTTGGGAGAAAAGAGTTTGAGTTCTGCAGACAAGACAGCTGCCTTGAAGAAAATCCAAGAAAAGTTGAGCAGTGATATTTTTCCCTCCTTGTAGCCTGTCAAATTCATCCCAACCTTTCCCATACCTCTAGAATAAAGCTAAAAACACTTCTTGTTTCTTTGAGGAGTGTTTTACATCAGCTTAGTCGTACTGAAAGAAGGGTAAATATTTATTGCCCAGTGCTGCATTAACTCAGAAAAAATCTCCCCTTTTTTGGTAGAATGTGCTTATGGTAAATATCATAGCAAGTCATTTTTAGCATTTGTTTACAAATATTTATTTGAGCTAACATGTTCTTAAATGCTCTATACTAAATAATTCATGAGGGGGTTGGCCACTCAGAAAAGAAAAAACCAGACTGAGGTAGCTCTGGCTTAAATTGTTGCATTCAGATTTCACTGGATGTTTATTATTTCTGTACAAACCCAGAGCTCCAATACAGCAAATCTCCCTTTTTAAAAATCACAGAATCACAGAAAGGTTGGGGTTGGGAGGGACCTCTGGAGATCGTCCAGTCCAAACCCCATTTTTAAAAATGCATCAGAAAACTATAGTTTTAGAATGTCTTTTGTACTAATTAAGCGAAAATGCATGAATTATTAAACATGCTCATTTTCAGTGCTCATGCACTTGAAAGGTTTGCTTTCATTACTAATAAGGCACACACACAGCTGAAAAGAGGTAATTAGAGCATCAAAGGCAATGAACCATCCTGAAACTTCATAATGCTTTGCCTGAAAAAAACATCATTCAGCTGAATAGCAGGAAACCAAAAAACCTCTCCACTGTTGTGTCCAGAGGATAAGAAGCAAGGTCTTTCCAAGCAGCTCCACAGATACAGCAAGAAGCTTTTATTCTACTCAAAAGTACCTTCAAAATTGATGTAGGAATGGCAAAAGTGAACCCCTGCGGTTATATTTCAAAGACTTGTGTTTTCAAGTCAGAAACCCATTAGTTCTTATAAATCAAAGACTTTTTTACTTTTTTTTTCATCCTGTGAGGTCGTTTCAGCCCTAGCAGAGAAGAAAAAAAAGGTCCATTCTCAAAATGTTTCTTTTCCACTGATTTTAATAATGTGCTTTGTTTTATGAGCAATTTCAGGGAAAGAAGCTTCTTGCAGATGAGAAGGAGAACTGGCACTTTTTTATGATGGGAAAATGTGTACATCACATGAAATAATGAGGGCTCTGTGTAAGCCATGTCAGAGACTGTGCTTTGAGTACCCAGCTTTGGAGAGCAAGTTACACTCTGTGGCTTCTCATTACTGCAATCCTGTTGGAACTTTGCCCCAAGACATTTAGAAAATTACAGTGAAATGACTGCATGTTGTTTACCCAGTTTACTGACTATGCTTTCTTATGTAGATTTAAGAAGAGGGGGGGGGGAAAAGTCTTTTTTACATAGCCTGAAGCTCCTAAATACACTTGAGAAATGTCTAGACAGCAGCTTGAAAGGCAACCTCCATCTCTGTAAGGTTCAATGCTCATATTTTATAGTCCACTCAAACCCGTCGCTCTGAAGGAGCAGAAATGGGTAAGACACAGGAGCAGCTCTCCAAGGTATCCAGAGGGAACTCTGGCTGCTGCTCCACGCCAGCTCCTTCCTGGAAAGTCATCCGGAAAGCAGAAAGTGCAGTGGAAAGAGGGAATGGGTGTGAAAGGACCTGGCAGGTGTTAGCAGAGCTGCGGGTGTTGTCACGCCAAAAGCAGCGTTGGGGTGACAGACGTCTTTGGGGAAAGGCTGGTTGTTGTGGGAAACAGAATCATGGAAGGGTTTGGGTTGGAAGGGACCTTACAGATCATCTTCTTCCAACCCCCTGCCATGGGCAGGGACACCTTCCACCAGCCCAGGGTGCTCCAAGCCCCCTCCAACCTGGCCTTGGACACTCCCAGGGATCCAAGGGCAGCCACAGCTTCTCTGGCCAACCTGTGCCAGGGTCTGCCCACCCTCACAGGGAACAATTTCTTCCTGATGTATCTAACCTAACACTACCCTCCTTCAGTTTAAAGCCATTAGTCCTTATCCCATCACTCCATGGCCTAGTGGAAAGTCCCTCTCCAGCTTTCTTTTAGCCCCCTTCAGGCACTGGAAGGGGCTCTGAGGTGTCCCCAGAGCCTTCCCTTCTCCAGGCTGAACACCCCAGCTCTCCCAGGCTGTCTCCAGAGCAGAGGAGCTCCAGGACTGGAGTAGAAACTTAGTCCTCTTCTTCTGGGGCTGAGGGACCCCTATTTAGTGTGGGAGTGTGAGAGAAACCCCCCTTCCTGACCCCAGCAGTCTCAAAACATCCCTGACAAGAGGCAAATTATTACTTTGGCATTATAATTAGCCACAAAGTCTTCACGCCTGCTATTGCCATCTCAGAGGTGCATTTTGCTGCCCACCTTCCCTGGGACCTGACAGTGAAAACCCACACCTGAGACAGCCAAAATAAAGCCCTCAACAGCTTTTGGCAGTGGGCAGAGACGGGTACATGGGGCAGCATCACTTACTCCTACACTCCTGCCCCTCTCCCCCACTGGGGAGGAGTGGGGAGCAACGGGGCTCCTTATTTAGGATACCGGGATGCTGCACAAGATACAACCACAGGGAGCAAGGGATATGAGCATTCCTCATGCAGGCTGTCTCCTCCCTGCATCCCACAGGGAACAGTGTTTGGAGCAAACTGCGTTTTGGACTAAAAAAAGAATGCAGAAGCAAAGAACTGGGGGGGCAGCATGGGTGAGCAGGGCATGGGGCCTGGGTGCCAAGGGCACAGGGAAGGTGTTGGGCAGCACAGACGTACCCACAGGCAGTACCCACAGTCCAATGCCCGTGGAGAACTGGGGTGATTTGGTGCCTCCCTGCACCTGCCAGGCCATGTGTCCATCCCCTGACATCCTCTACCCCAGCAGCAGGTACTGCTGTCTCAGCTGAGATAGGGCTCACATGTAGAATGTGTTTGGCATGAAAGGTGCTGTAGGTGAATAAGGTAAACAAATACAACCGATTAAAGGTAGCACAATTAATTTTCAGTGTGATTATAAGCACAAACCTCCCCCCTCTCTCCAACCCTACCTAAATGTTGCCACGGTGCACGTCAGCCTAATCATGAGATACTCCCGTCTTGCTCCATGGGGGTTAAAAAATGTGTGCCATGTGTCTGTGCAGAAGACGTAGCCAGAATAAAACATATGGTGTCAGACAGTGCTTGGGGGTTTCTATAGGAATAAACAGGGATTCTGTCCAAATGTAACTCCTCAGCAGCTCTCTGCCTGTGACCTGAAATTATGGATCGAGCAGATGCTGGTAATCTTTTAGGTATGGCTTGCAGTGCCTTGACTTACGTGAGAAAGCAAAGGACCTGTTTTATTTTAGGTCATTGGGCAGCTTTTAGCTGGGTTAGGACAAAATGAAATTGTTATGCATTGTTTTATTATGAAGAAATGCTTTCCTGCTCCATTGTTTGTGCCACTGGCACAGGTCAGCCTTAATTCCTACTGCTGTAAACAGCTCATGTAGACTCAGGTGCTGTAGTGCCAAGAATCTCCGGTTTAAACATTCAGGATGCATCCCATCTGTGGATGAGACTGTGGTTTTGATATCAGCCATAAAAAAAAAGAAGCAGCTCCGTACCTGCAGAGGTCTGCAAAGAAGGGGAAATACTCTTCTTGAATGCTCCTGTAACTGTGCTTTCTTTTTTTTTCATACATATGTGAGGTTACACCATCAAATATTTTTAGAAGGGAATGTCATTATGTGCCTGATCACCTCTCATTTCCTTGCAGGAACATTACGAATACCTAACAGGCCCAGGAATTGGGGGAAATAACAAACAAGAGGTTTTCTTGACAGTGCAGAACAGAAAGAGAGGCTGATGCAGCAGCTCAGGTGGCAGCCCCAGTGTATTTTGTTACCACTAAAACAGCAGCATATTGATGGTTATACTGGTAAAAAATGATTAGTGATTTAAACCCAGTGATGAAGGTTGGCAGTTAAATGTGGTTGTATCAGGACAAGGCTGTTTCTGTTTTATTTGGCCATCTCTTTAAGACTCTTGTACCCACTTTAATTATTGTTGTCACTCTACTCAAGATTGGGGGTCATTAATTGAAATTGTGAAGGTTTCCATTTAAAATGGACAGTAAGAAATGGAGATCTACTGAGCATCCATGAAAATGAAATCCAAGACTTTTTCTTTTAGGATTTTGAGGAAAACTGGTGTTTCCAGTTTATCCTCTGCATGCCACGAGTGCACACAAAGGACATCGCACTCCTCGTTGTGGCCATTCTACTATGAAAACAAACATTAATAGTGAATTCTTGGGGATGTGCCTGAGGGGAGTTTGTAGGTGCGTGATTTTGTATGATCACAGCGTAGCTTCAGAATGTCTGAAGATCCACATATCAATTACAAATGCTGCAGTTGGGTTGATCACAGATGCTCCACTTCGGTTGAAGGTGAGCACAACACGACGTTATGGCCATAAATAAGGAACTTATTTTTCCCTTTCTGCCTCCCCAGGTGATCTCATGCATTTGCCACCCTACCTTAGGATGGACTTTTTATTGAACCGTGGCGTGCAGGGCACGAGCAGAGACCTGGGTTTGGGGCAAGCCTGCTTGGAGCCCCAGAAAAGCCGGACCTTGAAGCGCCCCACCGTCCTGGAGCCGATCCCCATGGAGACATCCTCCACGAGGGATGTCCAGTCATGGCAACCTGGTGCTGTGGCAACGTTACCTCAGCGAGAAGGAGCTGAGCTGGGACAGGCAGCCAAAATGAGCAGCTCCCAAGAATCCCTGCTGGACTCCCGGGGCCACTTGAAAGGAAACAATCCCTACGCAAAATCGTACACGCTGGTATAACAAAAAGAGCATGGCTGGACAGTGGTTGTAAATATTTACACTGAAAAACAAAAACACACACACAAACACAAAAAAAAATCCAATGAAAGCTACCTTTTTTTTATTGAATTCCAATATTTATAATTAAAGAAGAAGATTGCCAAAATATTTGACAAAAAAAAATAACAATATGAACGACAGACAGTGCAAAGACTCTCTTGCTTTTTTTCTGTCTGAGTGTGAGCTTCATCTGACTGGACATCTGAATTTTTGGGTAAAAGAGTCCAGTTTTCTGATCTTCACAAGCGTTTGTGTTTTTACTGATTTTCTACGAAGTGCATGGAGACTTAACTAAAACATTTTAACTGGAAGTTCCATCAGACAAGATTTAAAAGGGAAAAAAAAAATCACAAAAAAAAATCACCCTATTTGTGAATTCAACAGGAACATTGATTTGGAAAAGCAAAAAGTCTTTTGTCATGTTTGCACTTTTTTTTTTTTAATTAGAAAAAGGGTCCTTGATTGTTCTTTTCTTTTTTTGTTGTTGTTAATTAGGATGAGTGATGTCAGTGGAGTGAGGAGATTGGTTTGGGTTTTTCTTTTTTAATATTAATTTAATGAGACACTCTTTGCATTTTGTCTATGCGAAATAAAAGGGTCTTCTGCCTTTATCTGTGATGTCTGCTTCCATCACCTGTAGCTGGGCTTGTTTTCCCTAAGAGGAGGAATCATGTCAGTGCCATACTCTGAACGTCTTCTTGTGCCTTGGGCAGAAAAGGGAAGCGGGGGTCAAACCTTTGGAAAAACATTGGGATTCACTTACCCACCACATCTTCTCCTGCCGTGGGGCAGAGAGCCGGAACGGTGCAAGTCCTGAGTGCCCTCAACCAAACCCACCCAGGACTCTGAGCACTTCATTCATGGGACACCAGGAGGCTTTGGTTGAGCTTCAAATACTTGTTGGATCAGAAGAAATGTGGTGATGTTACTTTACTTACTCCTTAGAAATGGATCTTGAGTCCATTTGGGAGCAGCTTTTACAGAAATGAGTTGCTTACGTAAGGACCGGGGTGGGGGGGAACCCAACAGCTTTTCCCATAATAGGAAAAATGGGATGAAAATGTTACTCCAGGTCCAAGTTCAACGTGTCTTTCTTTGGAGGAAAAAAACTCCCTTGTTACGTGGGAGCTGTCAGCTTGTATTACTTTGTGGCATCTTTTGATTCCATGGGAAGGGATATTGCTGGTTTTATACAAGGTATAAATGATTCAGTAGCGCAGTCGGTGGGTTTAACATGCCAGCAAACGCTCCTGCACCGTGACCCATCCAAATTGCTTTAAAACAGAAAAGTGCAGCAATGCATGATTGTGTCATGGCTCTCATTAATGGAATCATGCTGTTATAAGGGCAATAAGTTAGCAAAGTGCTTGGAATGAATCGAGCTGCACTCGCATCCTTAGCTCTGTGAAGCCCAAGTGCTAAAATTCTAGGAATTCCAGCAGGAGGAGCCAAATGAAGACATCCTCGAGGTATGTACTTCGTATGGACCTACAGAGGAGTGCAGAGATGTCACTCAGATAAGGAATCATTTCCCATCTGGTCGGTCTATTTGGCCAATATGGTCATAAAACGTGATAAAATATATTAAAAAAAGAAATACGCCACAAAAGAAAGAAAAAGCAAAACCAACCAACCAAAAAAGTCACAGAAAAACAACAACAACAACAAAAAAATCCCCCCAACCTTTTACCTCCACTAAAAAAAAATTTAAAAAAATTATTGTTTTCAAACAATTAAAAAAACTATTTGTGGTTTAGTTGACGTGGTGGTTTTTGGTCAAAGGTTGGACTCAATGATCCTGGAGGTCTTTTCCAACCTTAATCACTCTGTGATGATTTTATGAAAAAAAAATATTAAGCTCATCCTGTGCTTTGTTTTGCTGTGTTGCTTTTTTCCCATAGAGAATCACATTGTTAATAAGAACCTACTTTCAACACGCAGAAAGAAATTTCTTCAAATATTTCCCACTGAAAAACTCCACAGAAAATGAAACTTCTACCGAAGATTTCATTTTTGGGCAATTTGGTTCGTTTTGATTCCCTCTAAACTCTTTCTGCTGTGCTCAGCTTGAGCTGGATGGGGCGTCAGCACTGCATGTACAAATAAAAATTGATTTTCTCAGTGGCATCCGGGACTTTTGAGTCTCGGGCCAATTTTATGTTCTGTATTCCAAGCTTCCTTCTTGTCCTCTGAAAAAGGTGAAAAGCTTTAGGGCAAAATCGAGGCTTGGTCCATTTGTGCCCGTGGCTCTTGGCTGCCCTCAAGCACAGGGGTGGCTGGTCCTGTGGCTCCGCACCGAAACCTGCCTTCAGTGACAGGCAAGAATGAGCACGAGATAGAGAGAGGAAATGTTCATGTTTTCAACTCCTGGTGACTGCTGAGAGTGGAAATATTCCAGCACTTCTCCACAGCTCCATTTGGCTGCTGATCTGCAAAGCACCAACCGTCCTTGAGATAATGAGAATTCCTCCTCATCTGTATTCCATGTGCCCGGTGATATCCATGCTCCTTAGGAAGTGAAGATGCCTTTGGGGGGCCCATATTCAGAGAGATTCATTGCAAGTCTCCTGCTGGTTGAAAATCAGAGTGGAACCAGGCTGCTGCTCCCACAGGGTGCCTGGCACCGTGCCCCACATCCACCCGGCTCCTGGGGATGTGTGACTGTAAACAGGGGCACGGTCCCCTCGGCTTCGGGGCTTTATTGGCTTTTAGTCTTCCCAACAGCACTGGAGCAGCAGAGCTAGACAAACACATCACAGGAGCCTTCAGGAAGTGCTTGTCCTGCTCCCATCCAGCTGAGGTTTGGAGGTGGAATTTCAACCAGGAGCAGAGCAGTCGCTGCGGGATGCACCAATCCCCAGGACCGAGGTGACAGAAAACATACTGGTGTGTCTCTACCAGAGCCACTGGAAACATTTCCCTGTAAGAGAACCATCAAAATCCATGGATTCTCTATGCCTGCATCCTGGCATGTGATAGAATCACAGAACCATTTATGTTGGAAAAGCCCTGTCAGCCCAGGGAGCCCACCCTGTGCCCGATGCCCACCTCGTCCCCCAGCCCAGAGCACTCAGTGCCACGGCCAGTCCTGCCTTGGGCACCTCCAGGGCTGGGCACCCCAACCCTCCCTGGGCAGCCCCTTCCAGTGTTGAACAACCCTTTCCATGAAGAAATTCCTCCTCATGTCCAACCTGACCCTCTCCTGACACAGCTTGAGTCTATTTCCTCTTGCCCTGTCCCTGTTCCCTGGGAGGAGCCCGATCCTCACCTTGCTCCAAACTCCCATCAGGGACTGGCAGAGCCACAAGGTCTCCCCTGAGCCTCCTTTTCTCCAGGCTGAGCCCCCCCAGCTCCCTCAGCCCCTCCTGCTGCTCCAGCCCCTTCCCAGCTCCGTTCCCTTCCCTGCACACACTCCAGCCCCTCAGGGTCTCTTCATGAGATCCCAGAACTGGACACGACCCTCAAAGTGTGGCCTCAGCAGTGACAAGTTCAGAGGGACAATCCCTGCCCTGGTCCTGCTGCCCACACTATTTTTAACGCAGGCCAGGTGCCACTGGCCTTGCCCACCTGGGCAACACTGCTGGACACACTTCTCCCCCCACTGCACCAAACGCCTCGTTGGAAAATATTCATATAAGTGAAAACAATAACTGGCATCAGCATGAGATCTCAAAAAGTACCAGAACATCGAGGTATCAATGTGAGCACATCTTGCACAAAACTGTGACTCCATCTTAGTCACAAGGCTCATAGGAGACTTCACTTCAAAAGAGAAATTTAGGAGCTCGAATTCTTCCCTGTCTTCTGCCTACCAGAAATCACAGCTCCTTAGAGAGACTCACTGTTTTTCTCCTTACACTTCTCCTCATACCCCAACCTCAGCTAACCCTTTAATGACTCACAGATAGCAATTAACTCTCCCTTTTTGTCTCAAATGAGTTAGCAACTCCCTCACTCCTGCCTTTTCTAAGAACCCTTTTATCCTTTATTCCATTACTGTTTCATTTAAATCGTCTGATTAACGCGATTGCGTTACACTCCGTACAGTTTTTCCCTCTCCTTGTTTTCAGGATGGAACTCGCTTTTCCTATTCAGAACCACAGGAATTTTCACTATTTAGACGTTTATCTTTATTTAACCAGGTGAGCTCCATAGCAATGGTACTGTAGCCAAGAAGAGTTAGGAGTTCTAAGTAAGGTGAGGAGTTATTTTACCAAATAATGTTGTTGAAAAACACACAACCAACCCTGGGCTGCCTTTGGGACCAGAAGAGAGTCCAGAGGAGCTTTGTCCAGCCAGGTTTTTCCCACTTTCCCAGGCAGCTGGGGGGATGATTCCCATGCCTGTCTTGCAGGTGGGCAATAGATCTCTCCCTGATCCTTTGCAATAAGTAATTTGGGGTAAATGTCTTCAGACTCTGACACCCAACATCCTTTTCCTGCACAGCCAGGGGGTGTATGAAGGGGGAGTGTTGCTTGGTTGGGCTTGGGATTTTTTTGGGGGGAGGGGATTGTGTCTTTTATTCTGAAGATATGAACAGCAGAGGTGGGATAAGGGACCACCTGCGAAGGCAAACTCTGCCAGCACACCATTTTCCTGAGCAGGCTGAAAAACTCTCCCAGAGAAGGAAGTTTTATTCTAAAAGGAAGGAAAAGTAAAAAGAGGGGGGGAAAAAAGCATACAGCCCGTTCATAGTTTCAGTGCTAGTCAGGTTATTTTAGGTCACAGCAGTTGCTTAATGGGCTCTCCTGGTTGACTATGAAGCATTCCAGCAGGGAAAAGAGAGTGCTTTTCACCATTAATTTTCTCTGAGCTTGCCTGAGCCTCCCAAGGGAAACCTCCTCACCTCCCCAGAAAGAAAATGCCTCTGTAGGAAGCGCAGGAGCCCAGCACTGCTGGGGGATCAGGCAGTGCACTTCCCGGGGGGTGGCTTGTACCTTCTGAACTACTCCTCCTCCTTTTTTTCACAAGGAATTTTATGCTCCTTTCTCTCAGGATTTCAGGGCAGAAGGTGCTACAATTGGCACCAATAAAAAAAGCTCTGTAACTATTTCCAGGGTTGACAAGGAGCCTGTAAACTTCCCAGCAGGACTTCAGCGTGGGATTGTTTTATTCCCCACTCTGAAGCATCTTCCTCCTGGCTCTGCCCTCCCAGGTGAATGATTTTGCCCTTCACCTGCTTTTGAGGGCCAGGTGGTGGCTGAAGGGACAAGTGACCCTGAATGCAGAGCTGGCTGGACAGAGAGGGGACAGCATTGCTGCCTCTTGGAACAATTACCTGAGCATAAAATAAGGCCTGTCCCTCTGCAATGTGCTTGTCAGGAGGGAGGCTGCTGCAGGTATTGGCTCTGATGCTGCTGGACATACACACAGGATTTCTAGGCAGTGGATTATTTTGTTGGTTTTGTTTTTTTTAATTAATGGAAAATATAGACACACAAAATATTCTGAAACCTCTGGGACTGAGCATGAGAGAAACTGATCCCCACCCTTGCCCATGAAAGAGCAACACCAAAAGCAATTTCTCAGAGTACATAAACCAAAAACTCGCTTTGAGATAAAGTTACTGATTTTACATTACTGCAGAAGTTACTGATTTTACATTGAAACTGCCATGTTTTCATTCTCTCAGCCTGTCAGAAAGCACAACCCACCCCCCGCAGTTCAAACCCTTGGACTTTTATTGAGTTGAAGGTGAGAAGAATACGTGTCTCATAAAAGGGTAGCACATAATGGTGAGAGAGTGGAGAAATCCACAACACAATGGGTGGAAAACCTGAAGAAATGCTGCCATTAAGGCAACCTGCCATCAGAGCTGCACTTCAGGTGCAAAGAAAAGGTGCAAAGATGTAGTTTAAGCGAACTCGGGCAATATTCCAAAATCATATTACTCCACCTTTGCACCTTTTCTTTGCAGCTGAAGTTTTCCCAGTAAGCTTTCTTTAAGGGTTGCGGTCCCAGTGGGACAGAAAATCACCTGGTTCCACAGTTTATGATAGAGAAAGCAATTGTTTCAGTGCTATTTGTGGTGCAGTGGAGGCCTGGGATGGTGTGGGGAGGGACGGGAGCTCTGCAGCTGGGGCTTGGAAACACCAAGCACATATTGAACCATGTGTTGTGATAGGTTTTCCACTGGCTATGACTGATCCTGCAGATTTTCCCTAAAGAAAGCACACTGGGTTCATGAACAGCTTGACAACCCTTCTCTCCTTCCATCCCTTTCCTTCCCCTCCCATCCTGCCCTCAGTTTTCAGAGGCTTTCAAGGCTGTAGAAACTCAGTGCAGCTGCCCCTGGATTTTCCATGGCTCCCATGGCAAGAAAAGAGCTCCTGCCCTACTGGAGAGGATAAATAGGCTGGTAATATTAAAGACCCACCGCTGTTCCCAGGTGGGGACAGGTCTGCTGGAGCCTTTGCACACCAGAGGGCTAGAGACTGATGTCCAGCTGTCACCTCTGTGTTGTCAGGAAAGTGGGAGCTCACTGGGACTCTGCTGGATTTAAATAACTTTATACCAAAAGCACAAGGTAGGGACACTTCTGTTCATGAAGAAAATCATTAGAGAGCTGAAAGGCTCTGCTCTGTACCAGATTCTTCACCTCTGTGTAATTGCTCCAACATTACTAATAGTAAAATTATATGCTTCCATAAGGAAATTTAAATTAAATGCAACCTAAATCAATTTGAACTTTAAAACATGGAGCTCATACCACCTGTTCTTCCTATAGAACAAATTGTATTTAAGCCCCAAGGTCAGCAGCAAAGGGAAAGCTTAATTAAAGTTGATAGCAGACTACATAATCACACCTGAACCTACATACAAATAGATGAAGAAGCACCAGAAGCCATTTATTTTATTCAGATATCCTTGCCTGGAGTCTAATAAGATTTTCCTTTAAAAATGGCAACAGCTTCAGTTTCATTTCATCTTGGAGGCACAGAAATGAATGGATACCTTGGCAAGCTGCTTTCTACCAGCCACAAAAGCTCGTTCATTAGTCTCTGCCGTGTTGGGCTGCAGCTCTTTGCACTCCTAATTAAATCCTCCTCTTTGAAGGTGAACCCTCTCCAACATTTGTAAGCGGAATCACCTCGGGCAGAGGAGCCAAAGCGATCTGGGACACGGGATTGATGAGGTGCTGCTAAAAATAGCTCCGCAGTTTTCCTGTCACTTCAAAGGGAGCTAAAACAAAGCTCCAGAGAGGGAAGGGAAGCTCGTTTCGGGGCACACTTTGTTTGGGGGACGTTTGGGACCGAGCAGCTAAAAAAGCATCCGTGTGGCCACCCAACCGCGCACGGGGCGTGCTTGGGATTTGGGCTGCCCTTGGCTGGCCCCAGGCAGGGACACAGCACAGCTCAAGGTGGTTCTTCACACCAAACAGGGGCAGGGGGTGCACTGGGAACGGATGGATGGCATGGCAGGTTATTCCTGGTCAAGCTGGCATTACAGAGCCATCTGTCACCTGCACCACGAGCAGCTTATCCGCGATTACGTGCCCGCAAACACACGTGCTCTTTGTCGGGATCAGCGTGGAAGTTTCCCATCCCAAGCCCTGCACTTGGGCGAAGGGAGCAGGAGAGACGCTGTAGCACCACATGAGGTCAGCTCCTTTCAGCCACACCACCCTCAGGTGTTTGTCTCAGCTGCACAGGCACATCTGAACTTCTTGTGGCCCATCCCTTCAGCCAATATTGCCCTATCCGGGAGACAATGTCTCCTGGTTATATTTATCACTTGGTGTTTTATTCTTTACTCCTCACAGCGAGGAGTTGAGCTTCTTAAATGCATTCAGCCCAAGACCACAAGTCAGAGACTTTTAGACACAAAAGCTGAGGGCAAGGTGAAGGGAGTGATTTACACTGACTGGAACTAGAAGGAAAGAAAAAGAATTGGATGAAGTCTGAGTGCTGGAAAAGTGCTCTGCATCAAACCTCCAAAGCACAGCAAGCCCAGGATCTCCCTTTACAGCTGGGAACCACTTGTCAGACACACAGGGACACAGGAGGAGCTGTATCCCTATCCAGTGCTGTCCCATCCCTCCCTAACACCACATCCATTTCCATATGGAAATGGCCAGTGTTTGCCTCCTCAGGAGCTTGCAGAAAGCTTTATGCCAAAGCTGACAGTGTCACGAAGAATACCTTTGGTCCAAGGATCACTGCTGTTAGTTAGGATTATTCTCAGTAGGCTTCTTCCAATGCCTGATAATTAGGGAACTCATCGGAAAAGACCACTCAGCAGACACAAAATTTCTGTGACAGTCTCTCATTTTCAGCAACATCCAACATAAAACCAGCCTGGTCTCCTGCCAGTTCCATCAGCTGAGCTAAATGAGAGTTATCTCAGTCTGAGGCCATCTCCTAAATTCAGCCTGGGCATCCCATGGCATCTGCCTGTTGGTAGCCCCTTTCTCCTGGATTTGGGGTCTAGCAGAGGCTTGTGGGGCTTGTGGGGATTCAGCTTCTAAGTGGGAGCTTCAAGGGTCTCTCCCCCACACCAAGGCACATCTCCACCCTTTGGGTGACCTTGGCAGCTTCGCTCAGTTGCCAGGAAGCAGCCCAAGCCACCATCTATAGCCACAACAGGCTGGAATCAGAAAATAAACATTTGCATCTGTGGTTTTGCAGGTTTTTTCCTTATAAAATGAGGAAAGGCAAATTTCAGAGTTTCCATTCCCCTAACCAGTCACACATCTCCTTTTTCTCTGCCCTGGCAGGCAAATGAAAGGATTTCCAACACTCACATTTATGTAAGAACGCAAAGTGGGTTTGGCCACATCCAATGATGGCCACATTGACATGTTTTCTCTGTGCTGCATTGTCTGGAGAGCAGAGCAGCCAGGGCAAGGCTGGGGCTCAGCAGGCTGGATGAAGTGAGCCTTTACTGAGCCCAGGGTACAAACGACTTGCCTGGAGCTCAGGGAGGCTTCCCAAGCAGCACATTTTTAGCTGCGTGTGCTGGGCCTGAAAAAGGCTTGAAATTTTGTCATGCAAATTAACAATTGCTCAAATGCCAGCTGAACCAGCAGGGCTATCAGCTGGTGCTGAGATGTTTGAACTTCTCAGAGAGCTCAAGATCCATGGACCTCAGGGGCTATGCCAGTCCCTGGGGCAACTTCCAAACACACTAACAATAGGCACAGTTCCTGGAGGAAAATAGCACATGATGGGTAGGAGGATGAAACAATCTCCAAGACATGAGACCTGAAGCAGCCTTTACAGCTCTGTAAAGAACATCAGCCTGGATCACATGAGAAAAGAGCAAACCTTGCCCCTTTATCTAGCAATGTATTGACCTGTTTCTTACATGGTTCCATAACAGAAACTCATCTCCAAAGCCTGCATGGTCCCAGTAAAACACACACCTAAGTTTGACAGGACAAAATTTATCTCATGTTTACAGTCACTGAAGTCCCAAACACTTCAGCAGGGGTTTATGATAAGAGAAGCAGGCAGATAACTGTGCAATAGAGAAAGTAAGTGCTCCACTTGGAGAAGATAAATGGCAGAGTAGAAGAGTTAAGACCTTGGAAAAATTCACCCCAACTTTAAATTCACCAAGTTTTGCCGTGTAAACAATGTTATGTACAGCTGATGTCTGTGTCAAGATGGTGCTTGACCATACAGCTTCCATTTTCTGCAGCTTTAATCAAAATTGAAAACCTCAGCATTTAGGAACAGTGGCAGTGTCAGACATTATTGTGACCCTGACAGTGACATGATGCAGCCTCAAAGGTAGAAGAACATTAAAGTCCGATGTCTCTGAGCTTCTCATTTAATCTGATTTGCACTAAAAAGGTGCGACTCTCCCCCCGGATTAGGGGCAGCAACATTTGTAGTACTAAAGACTCGGGAGCTGCAGAGCTCGAAGGGGGAAGGTGCTGGTTCGATCTCTCATTGGCACTTCTGCAGAGCGTAACAACAACTCAGAACTCCGAGTGCTTTACAGGCCCCCCATGACACTGTCATGGGGGCAGAGCTGCAGGGATCGGGTGGTTTCTTCGAGGTCGTTCTGCAGGCACAGGACTTCAGCCTTCATTGCTTTTCATGAAGGGTTTTATTTTGCTCAACTGAGTGCGGTGGCAGGTTTCCCAAAGAAGTTGTAGATCACAGAATCACAGAATGGTTTGGGTTGGAAGGGACCTTAAAGATCATCTCATTCCAATCCCCCTGCCATGGGCAGGGACTCCTTCCAGCAGCCCAGGTTGCTCCAAGCCCCGTCCAACCTGGCCTTGGACACTTCCAGGGATGGGGCAGTCACAGCTTCTCTGGGCAACCTGTGCCAGGAGTTGTTTAATAGATGAAGGAGAGGCTGTGGATGTTGTTTCCCTGGGGTCTTGTGAAGCCTTTGACACTGTCTCCCACCACAATCTCCTGGAGAAACTGGCTGCTCACGGCTTGGGCAGGTGCACTGCTTGTCAGAGTAAGTGGGAGAGACAAAGAGAAGGGGAATTACAATTAGGAGAAGAGGAAATGGAGAAGAAATAGAGAAGGAGAGGAGANAGAGGAGAGGAGAGGAGAGAGGAGAGGAGAGGAGAGAGGAGAGGGAGAACATGGAGCAGATGGACAGACAAAAGGAAAAGGAAAACGTCAGGGAGTCAGAGAGACAACTGAAAGGGGCTCCATCTGCGGACCCAATAAAGCCAGTTTCTCTCAGGAATGGTGGGATGTTCCCTCCACCATGTAAATTTTCCAGAGCAGGGCTGGGGACACCTGATGTTCCTGATGCCCATTCTCAGAACTCTTGTTGTCTCTCTGGCTGGCAGTGGCGTGGTCTTGGCCAGAAGAGGAGCAAGCAAGACCTCCGTTCTCTCAGCTGTCCTGAAAAAATCCCATTTGTCCTCTCGGTTCTCCAGGTGACTCCATGTCTGTGCTTCTTCCCTCAGGGAACCACTTTGGGTTATGCAGGGAGAAAATCAGAAGGGTCAAAGCCCACCAAGAAGTCAATTTGGTTAATGCAATAACAGGCAATAAAAAATGTTTCTATAAATACATTAGCAACCAGCTTGTCACGTGTATGATGCTGTAAATATTTTCCAGGTGTGACCGTAATGAGAGGTCCTAAAAATCAGGTGGTATTTTGCCCTTCACGTGCAGGCATTTGCTGCTTCATCTCACCGTGACCTCGTGCAGGGAAACTCGGGAATGTTTGTGGAACGCTTGGACACTGCGGCAGTGTCCGTGAAATGGAATTGGAATCGTGAAATCTCCAAGGAGACAATGAATAATTTTACGTCCATTTCAGCCTCGGAACAGCGAACTCTAAATAAAATCCAGGTAGTATAAAAGAAAAATTTGCCCATTCCTAAGGACAGGAGTGGGCTGGGGGAGGGGGGATATGTGGAATTAGGAAGTCAAAACCTGTGTCATAACACATTTCATCAGGGGAGAGCAAGTACCATTAATACTGCAGGGGTATCTAATTCTGGCCTTTCCCGACTTCAGATGGCTGGCTTTGCAACCCAGTTATTTTTGATGTGCTTTATGGTGTGCAGAAACTTTGATGGTTTCCTAAGCAATGACCTTGCTCAGGAGGAGCATTGGTGGTATTTCAGTGACTTTCAGATAACTTTTATGGCTGATGTTTTCGACCAGCAGGGTACTCCTGGGTCCGTCTCTAAATATATTCTGTCTGAAGAAGTGTCAATTTTAAAAAAAGCAGTGAGGGATGTCAATTACAGCTCAACCTTCCCCAGAGTGCTTGAGAAGATCTGCTGAATCAATACAGACATATACATGTATTAAAACAAAACAAAAACATGACCACAACAACAAAGTACATTACTCTGGGGGGAAACTCGCAAAACCGACTTCTTTATAAACATTCAAGTGTTATTTATACTTTTAGGAAGAGCTTGTTACTTGTCCCTCTTTTCCTACCGCAGTGTTTACTGCATGACTTCCACAGGCATTATTTTCCTTGGGCGGGTAGTTTTTCATGCTGTCTGAATATAGCCAGAGTAAATTCAGTACATGAACATATTCTGAATGTATTCAGAACATATCAAGAAGGCTTTTACTCCAAGACACCTTTATTCCAGTACTCTTCATTACCAAAAGAACACTTTCACCTATACAGAAAACACCCCAGGATTTTCACTAGGATTTTTGGGCCACATCAGAAAATTCCATGTATATCTTTAATTCTTCAAAGAATTTTAACAATCCCTTTAAAAGAAGATCCAGAGGACAAACGCAGATGTTTCTTTGACACATGCAGCCAAAATGCCTCCCAGCTGCAAAAACAAAACTTTATTTATGGTGCATTTTTATAGTTAAAAATTTTGACTGTGGGGTCATACTGTTGGGCTGGGCTGGGTTCTCCTGAATGCTCTGCTCCAGAGATGCTGGATAAGACAGTGGAACAAACCTGCTCTGGTGGCACCCGCAGGTCCCTCCTGGGAACCCTGGAGGAGCAGTGAGTGATGCTCAGGTCCCACCACAGAGCACTGGCCCTGCAGGCTGTGATGGTGAGGTCACTGAAGGCTGAAAACCCTGCTGCAGGCTTGGACAACCACATGGTTTTGAGCAGGGCTCTGGGGTGGGTTTTTTAAATGCCAAAGCATTTTAAAGGTTACAATCTTTGTGACATTTTCATGTCTCTTTTCTTGCAGCTTACAAATTGAAGCCAGAGTGTAATTCAAATCACTGTTCTCTGAAGTCCTCTGCTTTCTCCTCTTGACTTCCTCTGAGACCTGGGCTGTGTTTATGGGGCCGCTCATTTTGGAATGCTGAGTTGGACCGTGGTCAGCCCAGAGAGCATCTGTCAGATGGCAAAAACCAGCTCCTGACAGATTATAAAAATAAGGAGTTCAGGTACAGCTTTCAAAACCAGTTGATCATATGAAAGAACATCCCAATGAAGCTAATCCTAATTGGCACTAATTTCCGTTTTTTTAATGAAACCTTTAATAATTGTCATTACACTTTTTGGGGGAGCTGTGCACAGCTTTTCTGCCCCAAAGTTAACCTCCAGGGAAGCTACAACTCCTGCAAGAAAGCTTTCTTAAGAGGTCTGCCTACAGATGCAGAAATAGTTTAATAGTTTTACATGTGCATGTATAACACACACACTTTAAGTTACAGGCACCTATGTATGCACACGCATTTAAATGAATGCATATTTGTATTACAACCAGAGTGTCTTCAGTGCAAAGGCAGGTATTAGGTAATATATTATTTTGCACATAAACCTAATTGAGGTAAAGTGTATGGAGTATAACTTTTGTTGGACCACGGGGTGGAAAAACAGATACGCTTTAAGGCAGATGAATTCTCTTTCAAGTCATTTTCAGGGTTTATGAACTCCAAACTTGTCTTTTTTCCCCATTTTTATACTAGCTAAGCCAACAAATAATTGTATCCTTACCCTCAAACCTGCTTTCACCTTGCAGCCTTAGCCCACCATGGTTATGACAGGGCTGCATTGGCTGAACACAAACAGCTTCCTCAAAGCTTTCCCGTGGCCACATCCTGATGCCCAGGCCTGAAACAGCCCCCATTTCCTATCTGTGGGTTATTTTTATTCCTCGGGGTTGTTTTGGGGTTGTTTGTCCTCCCACGGTCCCACAATGCACATCACACCTCCTCTGCTCCGTGACTACATGGGACCTGAGACCTGCTGCTTTGTGTGGTGACTGAGGAGGGAAGGATTAATTAAATCTGTCCATCAGCAGGTGAAAGGCTTCCCTTTTTTTTTTTATAATGGGAAGACACACAAGTAATCACCTTTTCCGTTTCTGATCTCCTGTATCAGGGCTCCTGGCACAAGGCATGGAGGTGTTGTATTCCAGGAGCCAGAAAGAAAAGGGGAGAAGATGGGGAGGGATTTTCTCCGGCAGTGCAGTTTGGAAGAGCATCTGGAAACAGCCCAGGAGCAATTCATCAGCTCTGCAAGGTGAAGCTCGGAAGCTGAAGCCTTTTTCCTTCTCTAAGAGCTCGCTAAAAGTAAACCAGATTCTGCTGCAATGAATTATTAAAAGGGGTTCATTTAACATCATTGTGATCTGGCTTAAGTACAGACAGGGCAAAGTGGTTTCCCAAACCTTATTGACTTCCCTAAGTGTCCTATTAGAGGACAAAAATGTGAGTTTGTCAGCAAAAATATCTGCTGGAGAAAACCTAACACAAAGTAAAACGAGCTTTGGATGAAGGAAAAGATGATCCAACAGCTCCGTGTCCTTCTTATGTTGGGGCCCCCAGGGCTGGAGGCAGCTCTGCAGGTGGGGTCTCACCTGGGAGGGGGGCAGAGGGGCACAATCCCCCCCAACCTGCTGCCCACGCTGTGGGACCAGCCCAGGGCACGGGGGGTTCTGGGATGGAGCATCTCCAGCCTCTCCCCCACCTGCACCCCAGGTCCTTCTCCCAGGGCTGCTCTCAATCCCTTCATCCCTCAGCCTGTGCTGATCCTGGGGGTTGCCTCAATCCAGGCGCAGCATCCTGGACTTGGTCTTGTTAAAACTCCTGAAATCCTCAGGGTTCCACTTCTCCAGCTTGTCCAGGTCTCTCTGGTGCCATCCTTGTCCCTCAGGTGTGTCAACAGCACCACTCACTTGGGCTACTCCACAGCAGCTGGAAATCATCAAATAAACTGTCCACGGGTTTCAGGATAATTAAGTTCAATAACCCAGGGGTTTTGATTAATCCTTTTTTGTTTTCATTAAAGATTAAGGGAAATACCAACACACAAGTGTTATCCTTACACAGCAAACTAAAAAGCCAGTAGCTGAAAATATGAGAGGACTGCAAAGACAGCAGAGCTTCACATGCCAGTCCTGCAAATGCTGCACCGACTCTTCTCAGCCCTTCCAGCAGGATTTTATTTTTCCCCGTTATTCCTCTGTGCTATGGTGTGTAATTCAATTTCTCACAGCCTTATTAGCTCTGTCAGCAAGGCTTTTAACTTCCAGTTTTTGCAACCACGAGTCCCAGATCAGCAGCAAAAGGAGGGCGTGTTAAGACCCAGCCTGTGTAGCTCAGTCTCCAAGGCAAAGCTCTCGTTAATTCAGTATGGCCAGTACCTTTTGTAATAGAGCTCACATAGAAGTGTATGGGTAACACGCACTCTTAAGTGCCTTAATAAAGGGATAATGATGTAGAAATGCTTTAGGGCTCCTCTTTCCTTTCCCTTCCTCCTTGTGTTCTTTAATATATGACAGCAAATAATAGCTATCTCTGAAACAATTAATTAGGGAGCAAAACAATCTGTAAATACACTTTATAACTGAACGGTTAAATAGAGAAAATTTCAAACCACAGTCCCTGAAGACAGTTCCAATCTTTTTTGCTTTACTGCTACTCTTAGGAAATAAGTGAAATATGCAAAGAACCATACTCAGTTCATATCTGACTAAAAGTTTAAAAGGCTCTGTCAAAAACTATCACCGCAAACATTTGTTACATTTTTTTTGCCTTCTAATTTCCAGTGGGACAATCCAAAAAACGTCTGTAGAAAACTGTCCCATCTTAAATGTGAACTGTGGACTTCAGTAAGTCTAATCCTGGGAAAAGGTGCTGGGTCTGCTTGAATTATGATGCTTTGTACCACCTCAGTGAGAATAGCCACTGAAATTCTCCACTTTCACCCCTTTTCTTCCTAATTTTAATTCACACTTTAACAGCATGTTGTGCAGAATGAAATAGTGGGATCTGTGGTGACTCCTCTGCTGGGATCTCTCTCTCTGCAGGGCGCCAGAGACAGGGAGGACAATGGAGATGGGATGGATAAGAACTGGATGACAGAGNAGGCCCCTTCCAACCCCAACCATTGTATGACCCTATTTCCATGTGTTCATTTCCAAAGCATGATGGCCAATCAGGATTTTTAGCATCCATAAGCAGGAAGATCCTCGGGAAGCACCACAGCTGTACATGGACCGCTGTATCCACTAGAGCAAAGACAGGTAGAAGAAGACATGGGGAGTTTTTAATTTCCCTGATGAACATGGTAGTTTCCTCAATCTCATCAAGAATCAGTGTAAATTAGTTCCCTAAAAGAACTGCACTTTGCAGCTAATCGGAGTGCTTGGTTACCAAATGATTATTTCCTAAATGGAAAAAAAGAAATGCACATTAGCATGAATATTCAAATGAGACTGAGAACCATTAAAGACCCATTTGTTCTACAAATAGAACTGCAGTGACTTTTTGAATAAATTCCTCATGAAAAGCAGTTTTCTACAGATGTGAGAGGCCAGAAATGATTTACTTACTCAAAGAAAAGTGGAGGTGTCTGTTGTTTTGAAGGAGAGCAACTAAACAGACCTAGAGGATCAATCTGTTTTTCTGCCTGGATTTTCGGTATTGCTGGTTTTTACCATTTTCAACACAATAATCAAATCCCTAGATGAACTTGAATAAAATTGTGTGTTCTTTTGAGTTTGATGGACTAGTTATTTTTAGGCAGGTTTAGACGCTCGAAGCAAATTCAGTTTTTTTAGGGAGAGAGTTTGCACAGATCCTTAAGGATTTTTATAACACTTTAGAAACATTCTACAGCACTTACGATGCTTTCAAAGTATTTTAAACGCTTTAATGAAAAACTTCACAGAATACCAAAAAACCAAGCGACAATGTTGTACATGTAAGAATATTAATACTTATATTTTGGGCCATTTACTGAATTTTCTTTTTCTTTGCTATTTTAGCCAAACTCTGGTACTTTAATACATTATAAAATAGTTTAGCCATACTTTTGCTCTATCCAGAAACTGAACCCCAAGCCCTTGGCTCCTGCACACTGCTCAGGAGGGAGCAGAACTTTTCTGGGGTATGTATATAGATGTATGTGCATATAGTGCCTGCAGCTCTGGGGCCATCAGCACAGCCAGGACATGGAGCTGCTGGAGAGAGTCCAGAGGAGGCACCAGGATGGTCAGAGGATGGAGCAGCTCTGCTGGGAGGAAAGGCTGGGACAGCTGGGATTGTCCAGCCTGGAGAGGAGAAGCTTTGGGGGGACCTCACGGTGGCCTTGCAGGACCTGAAGGAGCCACAAGAAAGATGGAGAGAGACTATTTCCAAGGGATGGAGGGACAGGACAATAGCTTCAAAGGGGCAATAGCTTCAAACTGGCCAAGACCAGGGTTAGGTTGGATATCGGGAAGAAATCCTTCCCAAATGTGAGGGTGGGTAGGTCCTGGCACAGGGTGCCCACAGAAGCTGTGGCTGCCCCATCCCCGGAAGTGTCCAAGGCCAGGTTGGACGAGGCTTGGAGCAACCTGGGCTGGTGGAAGGTGTCCCTGCCCATGGCAGGGGGTTGAAACAAGATGATCTTTAGAGTCCCTTCCAACCCAGGCTATCCTATGACTCCCTGTCTGTATATACACGTATGTGTATATATACACACACGTGCATGTGTACTGTAATACACGGACCGAGATAAAAAGGAGGGCACAAGTCAGCATGCTCGGAGCAGTTCAAAGCATTTGGACCAGCAAAAATGGTCCATTTGGGTTGGACCCTTGCACACCAAACAGTGTTTGTGTGCAGCCTAACACTGCAGGACCAGGCTTTGACAAACCACAGCTCTCACCTAACAAACGCAGCACAGGCTCCTGTTCCATCCTGCCCCGCACATTTTCCTTCTTGTTTCCTTCTTATTTTGCCGAGGAAATTCACACACGGGAGCTGAAGCACTGAAAGATGGGGATTGTTTTTTCCCTTCGCAGAGGCAGGCTGAAAGTGCATGTTTTCCTCGTTAGATGGCTTTTACGACTTGGAGAATGGATTTTGCAATCCCAGTACACGACTGATGCACGGTGCACAGATGCAGTGCCTTGGAAAACATTTGCATTGACTATCATGATGCTTTCCTAATTAGATGCCTCTGAATACAGATCTATTTCCAGCATGGTTTTTACGTCGAACTGCACAACAAATTCAGTTCAACTGGCAGTTTAGCTTACCCAAATGCCATCCACAGAAGTTAGCTGAAATAAATTAAAGAGGCAGTAATGTGCTCGTAGCGTTAACATTAGCATTTCGTGGCCTTTAGCAAGCTCAGGCAATAAACAAATTGGAATTGTGAAAAGTTTCCTGCTTATTCAGACAGAAGGGTGTCTGATGGCTGAGGGCTGATTGCCGCTTCTCATCAGGCACCACCCTCACTTGGCTTTTCTGACAGGGGCTTTGAGAACCTCAACCATGGACAGAAAGCATTTTGCTCTCCAAGAGAGGGTTAAAGGTGGGGAGTGAATTGGCTCATGGGAATCTCATGAGGATTAACAAGGCCAGGAGAAAGGTGCTGCATCTGGGTCTGCCAACCCGTGGTATCAGAGGCTGGGGATGAACAAATGGAGCATCCCTGGGAGAAGTATTTGGGGGTGCTGGTGGGAGAGAGGCTGGAGATGGCCCAGTCCAGAATCCCCTGTGTGTTGGGTTCCTCCTAAGTGGGCAACAGGGCAGGGAGAGATTGTGCCCCTCTGCCCCTCCCAGGTGAGACCCCACCTGCAGAGCTGCCTCCAGCCCTGGGGGCCAGCACAGCCAGGACATGGAGCTGCTGGAGAGAGTCCAGAGGAGGCACCAGGATGGTCAGAGGATGGAGCAGCTCTGCTGGGAGCAAAGGCTGGGACAGCTGGGATTGTCCAGCTTGGAGAGGAGAAGTTTTGGGGGGACCTCACTGTGGCCTTGCAGGACCCGAAGGAATCAAAAAACATGGAGAGAGACTATTTCCAATGGCCTGAACTGATGAGATGAGGGGGAATGGCTTCATACTGACAGAGAGCAGGGTTAGATGGGATGTTAGGAAGCAACTCTTCCCTGTGAGGGTGGGCAGGCCCTGGCACAGAATGGGCAGAGAAGCTGTGGCTGCCCCTGGATCCCTGGAAGTGTCCAAGGCCAGGTTGGATGTTGCTCTGAGTAACCAGGGCTAGTGGAAGGTCACAGAATTACAGAATATGCTGAGGTGGGAGGACCCCATAAGGATCATCGAGTCCAGCTCTTCATCCATCCCCAAGAGAGCATCACCCAAACCCTCCTGGAGCTCTGGCAGCCTTGGGGCTGTGCCCACTGCTCTGAGGAGCCTGGTCAGTGCCCACCACCCTCTGGGGGAAGAACCACTTTCCTGGTATCCAACCTGCCCAGGGCAAGGGTGTCGGAACAAGATGATCTTTAAGGTGCCTTCCAACACAAACCATTCTGTGATTCCATAGTTCCATGAAACAGAACAAAAGAAGGTAAAAAGGGGGGTGGATGTCAAACCCCTTTGCTAAAAAGCTGATGGAAGGAAGGGCTCAGTAGCTGGGGACGCAGCAGCTCTCCCTCCATGGTTACTGACTGGAGTGACAGAGGTTTGCTGACTGAAAACCAGCCAGCATGGATTGCAATTAAGGGTTTTCCCCTCTGGTTGTCCTTCAGCAAACAGCTCGTGTGAAACCAGCTGGAGGGAGAGTGAGACAACCCCTATTAGGATTTCTGGTGAAATTCAGAACAGGTACCTGTATTTTCTCATATCATCCCGCTCTTCCCCCAAAGAAGCAAAATGCCTTTAACCTACCTGGAGCTGCATATAAAAATTAGAACAGGATTCTGATTTTAAAGCTGATTTCCTGGAGTCACAAACAGGCAGGGACATAAGTGGTTACGCTCTCAGGGGTGCTGAGCACCCAGCAGCTCTCCCCACAGAAGAATACTTGCTACTGATTGAAAGTGCTTCTCCTAGAAATCATCAACCTTGGAGAGAAACATGATTGTGCCCAGCAATTAACGCTGCAACTTTATCAAGTGGTGGCACAGGAAGGAAAGGCAGAGAAGCGCTGGAGAAGCTCTTTGGGTAGGGCAGAATGGTGCCAAAAGCTGAGCTGAGATTGGAGGTCAGATGAGGGAAGAAGGAGAAAAGGAAAAATCTCACCTTTCCTAAAGTCCAAACTGTGTTGAATTGCTGTCATTTTATATCAAATTGCCTCTTTTTCTTTTTTCTCCCTGAGGAACATGGATTGCTTCAAGTATTGGGACTAAAGAAATACTGGAGCAAAGAAAAAGCTCAAAATGGAGCTATTTAAAGAGGTGAACCCTAAACCTCCCCAGCAATCACATGTTGGAGCCCCAGACTGGGGTGATGAGGGAAGAAAGCTCCTTTCTGCCCCAGGTTTAACTTCAGATGAATAGGAAATAGGTTTGGCCCTGACAAGAAACCCTCCAGCAGAAGGGAGCAGGGGCCGGGGGTGGTGGGTTTATGGCTTTGGTGCCTGTGGGTGAAGAGCAGAAAAAAGCTCCTGGGTCTTCTGCTATTCCCTGATGCTGAGGGTGTAGCTGTTGGAGGACTGGAACACCAGACAGAGACACCTGGGACAAGCCAGAGAGTGATAGTGAGAGCTTCCCCTGCCTGCCACCATCACAGAATCATGGAAAGGCTTGGGTTTGAAGGGACCTTAAAGCCCATCCAGTGCCACTCCCTGCCATGGGCAGGGACACCTTCCACCAGCCCAGGTTGCTCCAAGCCCCGTCCAACCTGGCCTTGGACACATCCAGGGATCCAGGGGCAGCCACAGCTTCTCTGCCCAACCTGGGCCAGGGCTTCACCACCCTCACAGTCAACATTTTCTTCCCAGTATCCCATCTAACCCTACTCTTGGCCAGTTTGAAGCCATTCCCCCTTGTCTTGGAACTCCATCCCTTGTGAAAGGTTTCTCTCCACCTCCTGAGTGCCTGGGCTGGCTACCACACACTGCTTCATGTCCCTGAAACGAGGTCATTACTTGAGAGCAAATCCTAAGACCTTATCACCAGAATTTTACACCTTCCCACCAGAGACTCCTCAGTTTTTCCTATCGTTTATCTAAATGTGCCTTCAGCCACCACGAGAACTCCAACTCCAAAGGGCAAACATTCTAATTGTGTTCCAGAAGATTGCAGTTTACCGAAACACCTGCCAGCTTCATCCTGGCAGGCTGGGCTGGGATTGCTCTGGCATTTTACTGTGGCTTGGTGGTTGAGGATCAATTTATTCCATAAATTTTTTGGGAGGGGCAATAAATACAAGCATCTGGAGCCATTTGTTAGTCCAGCGCAGAAGGGAAGGAAAACAAAACAACCACGGTCTAATTTTGAAGCTGGGATTTATTCATGTCAGGGGATCAAGACATCCTTTCATGCAACTTTTACAGTCATAGTGCACGACTTTTAGAAGGATGGTCCATCAATAGGCCAAACTGCACCTCCACAAAGGAGAAAGGGCCCCGCAGTTTCTGCAGGGGGTAAGTGGATGGGTTTGAATGGCAGAGGAGAACACCCTGGGATTTACTAATCCACTTCCCTGGCGTGGGAGTGAACCAGAGGGATAGATTGCAAGGCAGCCTGAAGAGCACTTCATCAGCCCAGATCTTGTCCAGAGCATGTGAAAAGATCAATTTAAACCCCAGTTTTGTTGCTTAGAAATGTGGGAATACAGAAGGCACTCTGACTCCTGTACCATAAAAATACAGCGTGGTATTGTCCATGCCTGCTCTCCTCAGTAACTGGACAATGACAAAAGGTTTTCCAAGGCTTTACACACCTTAAAAATAAATGCCTTGATAACGAGTGCATTTCACGCATTACCTGCAATGTATCAGCTGGTTTTTAGCTGGGCATGTTAATAAA
Source organism: Sclerurus mexicanus (assembly GCA_013396755.1). Classification (NCBI taxonomy): domain Eukaryota; kingdom Metazoa; phylum Chordata; class Aves; order Passeriformes; family Furnariidae; genus Sclerurus; species Sclerurus mexicanus. The sequence goes on along the minus strand of VWZF01003765.1, from coordinate 194,405 downwards.
AGCTTCTTTAAAAGAGATCAGTTGGCCGTGCTCACTGATGATTCAAGTTAAAGCAACATCAAAATATTGCCGAAGTTTATCTCTTCCTATGCAATCATTTCAAAGGGGAACAGGTTTACATAGCTGTTTTCAAGGTGGAAGTGGGTGGTTTGCAGTGTTTGTAAATACAGTTTGGGACCATTCAAGCTGCCTTGCTTGGACCAGGAATCACGGTGCGCAGCTGGTAACACTGAAGTTCACTTTTGAAGAGATCACAGACAGAAAAGGGAATTCCTGCCTGTTTGTTTAGCTCACACACTGCACAAACAGCAGCCACGGCCTCTCTACGACAGGAGCTTAACTTTAAAGAATATAGGACAAGAGTTTTTCTCATGTTTCCCTCTCTACCAGCACCCCTTGAAAAAGGGGCAATTTTGGGGCACAGGGTGCTCAGCCCTGCAGAGAAGAGCACAAAGAAACTGCAGATAGAACAAATGACTTTTTCTTATTAGTTTATCACTGCTAAAATATAACTCCCAAGCTTTCAGTGAAGATCCAAATGGACAAACACAGCTTTTTTAATACTAAAAACTATGATGACCTTAAAATTAGAACAATCTCATCTTGTATGTGCTGAAGTTTGACATAAAGCACTTGAGGAAGGTCAAATTACAACAAAGGACAGCTGACAGGTTACTTGTTCATTGGAGTACAACCTCTCTGAAAAAAAAAATGCACAAAATAATTTAATTCACTGACAGCTATTTGTTCTCAAATAGCTGAATTCCCATTCTGATTTCTGGGAGGAAAATTTTTTATTCACTGTTCAAACTAAAGTTTCTGAGGGAAAGAAAAAGGTCACTTTGAAAACTGTAGATGTTTGCAAAAGGGGGAAAACTGATTGATTTATGTTTGTTTGTGCCATGTGTGATGGGAACTGAAATATTAAGCAGAGGGTGTGGGGAGGGCGTCAGGAATCCTGTATTAGAGAAGGTCAGGTTCTATTTTCAAACATCTTAATTTTTCAGGACTCTGCCTTTCTCTCACACTTAATAGTTATGGCATTTGCTGTGTAAATTCCTAACTCAAATATATCAGCAGAAAGATGACCTTGCCAGATTGCAGAAATATGCTAAATATTAAATCCCTTAAGGCTTAGGCTTCGCTCACACATGCAAAGAAGTTTCAAGAAATGATTATGAAATACAAATATGCATCGCAGTTACACGGAGCTTACATAATGTCTTAAACGAGAAAGCCAAGTTTTAATAACTGAATTTTAGATGTCACAGCCAGAGGGAAAAAGTCAGGAAAAAGATAATCCTGGGATGCCGAGGGAAACACACCTTGCTGATTTTCATGCTGGCCCCTATTTTCACACAAGAAAGGCAGCACCTCTCTCACTAAAGATCTCTGTCCCTCATTTCCCCCCCAGCCAGAAGCCAAACAAACAGATGAGCCACCAGTTCCTCCTGCTATTCCTCTTCAGGATTCCAATTAGAGGAAACGACTGCTTGGTGAGTAGCCTTGCCATTAGCTTCCCCTGGACCTTGCACTGAGCTTCATTTGTAAAGCAGAAATAAGCCAGGCAGGAGGGTTCTCCAAAGAGTCATTCCTTTTAAAGGTCACGCACACGCTTCTCAAAGAGCTGAACACCTGTGCAGGAGGAATTATTACAACTCTCATGTGAAATGCAGATTTTTTTTTCACCCATCAAAATACCAAATCTGAACGCTTTTCTCTTCCGGGATTTCTAAAATGTCCATGTGTTCATACCCACATGGACAATATGTGTAGCTAAACATGACAGCTGGATGCACTTGCCAGAAACTCACCTTAAATCTAAATATCTCGGAGATAAAATTGTCTTTAATTGGTTGTTTGTCTGCAGAAAAGAGCTGAAAATAACCCGTGCTCTGACTGACACTTCAGTTAATGAATTTAACTAGGTAATCCTGCAAGGTCTGAAGTTAAATACCATAGCTAAGGCAAGGTATTACCCCTGGGTTTGCCTCCCTCTGACTCTGCTGAGTGTAGAGTTCCGAGGGGCCAGAAAAATCCCACCTACTTAGACTTTTCTGGTAAATGAAGAACCAAGATGGACAACTTCCATAAATACATCAACAGAGTTTTAAAAGGTGGCTTCTCATTTTTTCTAGGAGAAACAGTGCTTTCTATAGAAGTCTTCAAACTATTCCATTAAAAAAAAAAAATAAACCAACTAAAAACCCCCACAAACAACAGGAAGCAAAAAGAGAGAAGAACTTTCAAGCCCAGAACTGAGACTTGCTTCTTATTTCCGCTGTTCCCAAGGCAGGTAGCAGAGGTGCAGAACACTTTGCTGAAACTCCAGCTGAATGCAGAGCCTCTCATGTTGCACCAAGTGGAAAAATAACACAGTTATTCTGCTGCACGGGGTATTTGGAAAGAAATTTCTCTTGGATCAATTAATTTGGTTGACTGAATGTAGGCAAGAAACAAATTTCTCTGAAATAGTCGGCCCTGCTTAATCAGAGAAGCAGAGTGTCAGGCTGCAGCAATGTGCTCTTTTACCATCTTTCTTTTCAGGTTAAAGCAAAAAAAAATAGATTCTGTAAAAAAATTATCAATTTCTCAGTTAGGATTTCCAACTAACTTGTGACTGTAGAGTGAACGTCCCTAAATTGCTACGAAGACACAAATATCCTGAATTATATAACACAGCCTCATATCCTCATTAGAAGGGATGTCTTCGGTATCAGTAATTAATGTCTCATTTTTTCCAAGTTTGGTGAAAACTGGTCTGCAAGGAGTCCACCTCCAACGTCTGGCCTCTGTCATTGAGGGACTTGTTGGATGCATTTCCAAGCCTCCATTAACTGTGACTTTCCAGTCTATTAACTATTTACATCTGGTAGCACAGAAGCATTTCTAACATAAGCACTGCTGCACTGAATGCAGTTGCTCCATGTAAATAATGAAGGAGAAATGGATTGGATCAACTCCATCTGGAAACGGGATCAACTCCTCTCTACCCCAGGCCAGGAGCATTTTCCTTAGGACCAAAGCAAGGTGATCTCACTGCAGAAGGAGGCTGGACACTTCCAAGGCTGTGTTGGAAGCTCAGGAATTCCAGGCACCACCACTCTGAGCTTTCTAGACCCAGAGCAGGTTTGAGATTGATTCCAGCACTAGTGAAGAAAACACCTGCCCCATAATATTGGGTTCTTTCTCCAACCTCTCTTTGCATGCAGTTCCTGCACAGCAGATAATAGATGCAGATCTATAACAAGCCAGAATTTGTTTGGCTTTATTTCTGATGCGACAGACACATCAAGAAAACAATCAGATGCCACTGCAGCTCTATTTACAAATGGATGGCTAAAAACTGGGAGCTGGTGCAAATGAAGTCAGATCTATTTTGCTTTAGGTGAGAGCTTGTTAATAACAGTGGAATGCACTATGAAGAGAGATGCTGCTAAACCTCCCTGCTTGGTACAAGCCTCATCCATCACGGAATTGCTGCAGTTGGATACGGCACATTCACAGAGTCTGTGAAAAGATTTGCAAAAGCACCCAGGGGATTAAAGTGCATGAGTGCCAATGACTTTAAATGGTACTTGCTTTTGCAAATTCTATCCCCTGAGACTTCAGCAAACTTAATAACACACAAAAATACAGTCTGAAGTGTGACCCAGCTTTACATAAGCTTGGCAAGTCTTGCTTTTGTTTTAATTTGACTGATGTTCTAAGGACAAATCCAGAAATGACTGCTTTGGGGTTTTAGAAATGATCAGACTGGGAAGTAGCCTTTTTAACAATGCCCAGGCTCACCGACACAAAAGTTCCTAACAGCCAAGAGATCAGACGTTTTCCAGTGGAAATCAACAGGTTTATGTCAGGGAAGAGCCAGGCAAAGGGAATTAACTGGCCTTGACTAATCATCTCACCTAAAGAATATCGCTGCTGACAGAGCACAGGAAAAGGGAGTCACAGGAGGGAACAGCATCGCCCAAGGCACACAAACAAAAGTAACCTTTTAAAGTGGGTTTGCATCAGAGTGCTCGGACTACCCTCTAAAAATAATAATGTTGACTCCAGCAACCCAGTCAAGCCTTATGCAGTGTATCAACAGCAAAGCAGTTCATCTGGGAGTGTTTCAGCAAGGAGCAGCAGGGAAACTGAGAGTGAAATTTGGTTGCTAGGACAAAGAAGGAGCATCCCAAGTGCGTGCCTGTTCATGCCACGATACCTAAGGCATGCCCTGAAAGACTGGCAGCAGCTGAGAAACCAACTTTCTGTGTGCATATGTCTTCCTTGGCAAGGTGGGATTATATTCCTGAGATGCAAAACATTTTTCCAGTGGCGTTTTGCAGGTGCCAGATCCATCTCCTGCACATTGATCAGCTGTTTCCAAGGCAGAGAGTTAGAAGGACACTGCAGGAGCCATGGGAATTTCAAGGGGCACTGGGTGGTGTCTTCAAGGTTTTCTGATGAATTATCCTTTTGAACGAAGCAGCCGCTTCCACACACACACAGGTCGTGACCAGGTTTGTTATCACACAGGTCTGGTTGGGTGGGAACACAGAAAACCTCACCAAGGGCTGCCCATCTGTGCCTGCAGGCACCGAATTGCAGATTCACAGGAGCATTTAGATTGGAAAAGACCTCCGAGATCATCGAGTCCAACCTGTGCCCGATGCCCACCTTGTCAACCAGAGCACTGAGTGCCCCATCCAGTCCTTCCTTGGGCACCTCCAGGGATGGGCACTCCAAACCTCCCTGGGCAGCCCCTTCCAATGCCAGACCACTCTTTCCAGGAAGAAATGCCACCTGATGCCCAGCCTGGATCTCTCCTGGCTCAGCTTGAATGGCGCTGCCTCCCCCAGCAAGACCAGGCTGATCTCCAGCAGCCTCTCAGACAGACACGGAGCGATAAATTTGGAGGTGATAACTTTCAGCCCCTGCAGTGGGGAAGCGGATCCAAGAGTTTTATCTCCCCTTCATGCAGCACATCCTGAGTTGTGCTGCAGCCCTGCAGCCCCCTGCTCCCTGCTGCGGGCAAAGGGCACGGGATGGAAACCAAACCCAAGGGCAGAAGCAAAGCGTAAGATGTGCTGGCGCAGCCAGGGTGTTCTCCAGCTCCTGCTTCCCTGTGGAGCAGCTGCACATTGCTGGAATATGTTAGAGCCAGAGCTCTGACTGTGCATTGGCACTGAAGGAATGCTGTGCAGAGGAAAAAGGGATGGTTATCATTTTGTGTTTGTTTCCTCAAAGGAGAATTATCTGCTTCTAGGCAGGCAGAAAAATGTCAGCAAGAGAATTCCCCTTCTCGCTGGATACTTTCTTCCTTTATTCTTTTTTACTTTTCCTTTGTTGCCAGCCCTTGAAGCTTTGGCAGCTCTAAACACTATGGAAAATTAGCACTATTGACTACAAAGCTTGCAGGAGTACAATTTCAATGTGCAGCAGAGAATCAAGATAATGGACTTTTCATTCAGATGACAGGTCCTAACTCATGTACACATGTGAGAACGAAGAAAAAGCAGGTAGCTCTCTGATGCCAAGAAAACCTATATTAATGGAAAGTGCTTCTGTGAAAGGACCATTTACTTCTTCTGTATAAAAGTATGAAGAATATGATGCATAATGCATGCCTTCCCCTGGTGTGCATCCACACAGCAGTGCTGAAAAAGAGCAGGAAGAGAGGAGCTCATCATCCATCTTTTTGCTATGCAGCAGATGTCAATAAAGTGGAGTTTGTGTTCCATTCCACTAAAATCCCAATGTCCCAGGCAATAACCTGTCTTTCAGTAGACTCGGGTCTAATGCCCACTGAGATGCGAGCTAATGCTGAGTGGGAAATGACTTCTGTGTTTACCTACTTCCAAATTCTATTTTATTCATTTTCATTTACCAGATAAAAACAATTGATTGCCTTGACTTATTCTTTGTAAAGAAAAGGCCTCTGTGATCGGGGGAATATTGATGGCACAGGAATTCTAGTGCAAGAAAATTGCTTTCCCACCGAACAATGATTTTAATATCTCCAAATACGATTCACTTTTGAAGCCCTGGATGCAAGAGGTGTTTTGGGTGCTCCTCAGAGGCTGTAGGTACCGTATGTCAGGGGAGAGTCTAGAGGGCAAACTGCAGGACGACTGCTCAAACACTGAGACTTTTATTTTTAACTCTAAGCCAGCATTTACACTGCACAGCTGTGATCCTCACACTCCTGCCAGCTGCCTTGCATAACTTGAACACATTGCAATGCCTCGGTGCTCGCAGTGTTGCCCAGGTATCCCTGAAGACAACACTGGGCTGTTTGCTTTTACATAACTGAGCGGGAAATCTCTCAGTAACTCGTTCCATCAGCAAGAGAGTGAGTGGGAAATGAAACGCTCCAGCTCTTCAACATCAGGCAATCACCTCCCTTCCCTGCCACCGCTCCCCCTCCACCCACCCTTTCTTCCATAATTCTCTACCCACACTCCGTGCCTCTTCCTTAACCCATTTATTACATATGTCCCCTTCACCTTTTCTAAACCCTTCCCTTTCCACTACAGAAATCACTTTCTCTCACTCCTGCTCCTACGCTTTGCTGTCATCTCCCACTTTGTCCTCTTCCCCAGCTGCTGGGGCCTGACAAGTGGTACCTGATGCTCTGGGCTTCAGGGGGGTGTGTTGACTCCACAGCCCCGTGGCTTCTCAGCTCAAAGCTCTAATGCTGATCCTTATTTTGGGGCCTTTCTGGTGTTTTGGCAACAAGACTTGCCTGTTGAGGTCAGCCAGGAAGGTGTGCGCCCCCATCAGCACATCCCACCTCAAGGTTGTGCAGGACCAGGTTGAGTTTTGTCTGATAATTAGAGATTTAACACAAACGAAAAACCCACAGCCTCATAAAGGACATCTCTATACATCCATGTGACATTAAATTGGGGACCAGACACTGCACTACCTGTGCTGAGGTGGGGAAAGTGGCACAGCACCAGCCCTGGGCAGGGGCACAGCACAGCAGGGACGTGGCCAGAAATGTTCCCTGCTGCTGAGAGGAGATTTGCTGCCACCACAACTGAGTTTGGTCACATCAGGAGAAAAGTGACAAGTATTGCTGTGAGACACAAGGAAATGTGTCACTTTTATGCCTGATCTCAACTATTTTAATAGTGTTTGGGAGAGATCACTGAGTCATAGAATGATAAGGGTTGGAAGGGACCCTAAAGCTCATCCAGTGCCACCCCTTGCCATGGGCAGGGACACCTTCCACTAGACAAGGTGCAACCTGGCTTTGAAGAGTTCCAGGGATGGGGCAGCCACAGCTTCTCTGAGCAACCTGTGCCAGGGCCTGCCCATCCCCACAGTAAAGATATTTTTCCTAATATCCAATCTAACCCCTCTCAATGGCATTTTGAAGCCATCCCCCCTCGCCCTGTCGCTACATGCTCTTGTGATGCCAGTCTTCCGCAGACCTCTCAATTTTCCCCTTGCTGTAATTATTATTGTTGTTATTAATCATTGCCATCACCTTTTGGTTAATTTTTTTTAGCAATTCACTATAGTAAATGCAGGCTTGGCTCCCAAGAAAAAATTAGAATGCTGCAAGAAATAGAGGGATACAACTTTGCCCAAATCTGCAAACTAAGCACAGAAATTCACTGCAGTTTGTGCACTTGGTGAGGCCGAGAGATCATCCACTAATGCACCCTCCCTCCGTCACATTAGTCCTGAAGACATCAGCAGGAATATTTATGGTGGGAACTACTACTGAATGTGAGTAATCGTATCAGTTTGGCCTTTTTGAAAGACCATTAAATCACAACACACTGAGCAGGGGCAAGAGTCCTCAGGCTTCTCTCAAGAGCTAATTTTAGCTATGAATATGAAGACTTCTTATCAAATAATTAGTCATCACAAGTAAAGGCAAGTTAACTTTTGAGAATAAAATAGGAAGTCATTGAAACCTTTTCTGAGCTTCCAGAAAAGGTTGATTTAGAGATCACTGAAGCCTCTGCACCTGACTATAATTATTTAGCAATAGAAAATGGGAAAGCACAAAAAAGAATTGAACCAATTACAATTCCTGCCTGATTTGAAGGACAAAGTGCTACAGAAAAAAAGACATTTTCCTGGGTTTCTGTATCTTCCCAGTATTGCCGAGGTGCATGGGGGGTATAACATTAAGAAAGGTGTTTTACAGCCAGTGTAGTCTCTTACAGAAAAAAAAAAGGGGGAAATCCTGACTAACCAGGGAGACTCCACATTCATGAGAAATGATGTTCTGACTATAAGCCAACAAAATAATGCTGTCACAAAAAACACCAAAAGCCACGTAAATTCGTGGTAAGGGGATCCTCACTCGTAAAATAGCTGAGATAATTCTTCTGCTGTGCTTGGCACTGGTTCCATTTCATCTGGATGGCTGCATTTCATTTCAGATAAAGTGGCCGAGTTCAAAGGAGAATAACAAAAAATAATGAAAAGGGTTGAAAAGGAGACCTACAAGATAAGATTAGGGAAACGGGGTATAGCTGGACTGGAACAAATTAATCTAAATGGCAGGAGGGGAGGATTTAGGTTTTAAGTACAAACCAACCTTCATAGCTTTAAGAAAAGTTCAGCCATGGAACAAGCTGCCAAGGAAGGTTTTAGCCTCACCATCAGTAGAGATACTAAAAGGCAGGAGACCATCTGTCAGGGAGAGTTTAGGGATTAAAAAAAACGGGAAAAAAAAAGGCACTGCCACAATTTAAGGATTGAGCTACATAACCCATTCATGACTAGAATGTAATGGATTAGAAATGGCATGGCTCCTCTTTTTAGGGTTTGTTCCTGGATCTTTTCACTGGGAAGATTGTCTGGATCATATAAACCAACACAAGCGAATTCTGCTGATTTCAGACTGAGAAGGATATTTGCATTTAAATACTTCCAGGAGATAGATGTCTAAATATTAACTTAACCATATTGATAGTACACTTTTTTTTTTCATCAGGATTTGAACATGTATATGAGGCTACTATAGAAAAAAGAATCGTAAAATATCATGGGTTGGGAGACACCCACAAGGATCATCCAGCGCAACCCTTGCCCAGGACACCCCAACAATCCCCCTGTCCCTCAGAGCATCACCCAAACCCTCCTGGAGCTCTGGCAGCCTTGGGGCTGTGCCCACTGCCCTGGGGAGCCTGGTCAGGGCCCAAACACCCTCTGGGGGAAGAATTCGGATTATCTAATGAAGGTTAAACCATTAATAAAAACGTGAGGTTTGCCATATCCCTTAGTATTGCAAGCAAGCAACAGAGCAGCCCAGTGAGCTGGGGCTTGTGACACCACGCTCAGAAAGATTTCAGGGCAGGTCAAGAACGTAGTGAGTGGTCAAATTATGGCAGCGAGATGTTGCCCGAGTCAGAGCACCTCCTGCAGCCTCACATCAAACTGCTGACTGCCAGGAGACACCTTGGGGAGCCTCTGCTGCTGCAAGGCTTCTGCCAGCTTGTGGGTCTTCAGGAAACGTGGCTCAGGTGGGGCCCTGGGCAGGGGCAGCCAGGGCTGTCGGTGCCCTCATGATGAGATGACCTTCCTCTCCTCATGGGCCTCAGGGAACCTTCTGTAAGGAGCAAAGAACGGGATTTTCCACGCAGAAAGCAAGTTGTCACCTCGCTTTTCACCGTGGCTCTTTTCAGGTGATATCTGAGACTCTTGCACAACACAGATGCTGCTGGGGTCCTACTGGTGGCATCCAAGTGCTCGTGAGAACTGGACATGCCACCCCATCCTTTGGGCACCTGTCCTTTAACCACTTCTTTTTCTGCTGGAGGGACCTGACCATTTGTTCCCACACCTCTCAGCAACTCTAAGGAACATTCACAGGAGTCCTGTTAGAACTTCCTGAAAATCCAGGTGCACCTGGGTTACCATTACCCACCTGTTTCCTCCATCAGCAACCACCAGCAGATTTGGGAACGACAGCTGCTGTGAGGCTGCCCTGGATGCATTACATCCCATCGTAGCTTCTCCCAAGCCTCCTAATGAAATTGCTCTTTGTAAATCTCCAAATGCGACCGGAGCCCTTTCTAAGTAACGTTTCTAAAATATGTTATTAATTTCCCATGAAATTGGGGCCACTGGGAGCAATGGGTTGAACAAGGCAGCTGCTGTGGATCTGAGATGCTTCACCAGACATGGGTGAACCTCCTGCCATCCTGGTGATCTGTTGTTTGTTGTTACCAAGAANCTGCCCCTGGATCCCTGGAAGTGTCCAAGGCCACGTTGGACGGGGCTTGGAGCAACCTGGGCTGGTGGAAAGTGTCCCTGCCCATGGCAGAGGTTTGGAAATAGATGAGCTTTAAGGTTCCTTCCAACCCAAACCATTCCATGGCTTGATTATGTGTTTCTTTGCTTTTCCAGGTTGCTCCACGCTCTCTTTGACTGACACTTCATTTCACCAATGAATTCCTCAGGTTGATGGGTTGCCCCTCTTGTGGATGCCTCTGCTCTGAGCATTAACCCAAGACTCATTTCTGCTTTCAGTAAGACCTCCACTTCCCCACATCCCCCACAGGCTGGCTTGGGCTTGCTTTTCTGTGTCCACCTCAGTGGACTTCACATCCTTTGCTGTTTTCACCACTTGGGCATTCCTGTGCTTTTTGATGGTGTTTCTTTCCTTCCAACAGTCTCCTTCCTGTTCAATTCTCCAGCTTATTTTACAGTCCAGGCAAGGACATGAACTAAGGATTTGAAAGGCTCAGGCAATCGTTGTGATCTCTCAGCTCTAGGTTACTCTCTTTTGGGATAATCTGGCAGTGATTTGGAGCAGCAGCAGTATGGATGTGCCTGGGGAGGGTGCGGGTGTCCGTGCTGGGAGCCATAACCCTGTTTCCTACAAAATCAACTGCTCTGAATAATCTTCCGTGTTACCTATGGGAACTTTTGGTTTATCAGCACAGATACCCACCTAATTTAAATCTTCCTTTCCCTGACTTGATTACTCAGGAAATACCAGTGGAATGCAGAGCTCGCTGTCTGGTAGTTAAATGACTTATACTATCTTTAAGTGTCCTCCTTCAGCCACCCTGGTTGACTCAAAATCCTTTTCTCACCTCAGCAAAACCCAGATAGGTCTTTGAAAAGTAAGAGTTAGTGGTAAGAAAGGAAATTAATAACTTCCACCTTGGATATGGACAAAGGATCAATGCAAGAGCATGACTCGGGAGCGAGAAAGCTCTCCTGGGAACATGAATCGAATCTGTGATGCAAACGTCTTCATAAAAAGGAAATTGTCTGACAGGGTCAACCACAATTAATCCAAATTTCATGCTAGTTCACTGTCGCCTCATTACGTTTCTCTGGATATTAAGGCTGTATCTGTAAGATGCACTCTGAACTTCACACTGAAGAACAGCCCTGCTGCTGAAGGAGCTGTAATTCATTTACTAACAGCCCCTGTTGCTGTGCTTCAATAACGTAATCATTTTCTTTGTGTCCCAACCATATGATTATTCCTGTTGTGCAGGAAATTTAAGTCCAAGGAATGTCAGATCCAATATAAAAGCCTAGTGCTTACCCATAGTTTTTATTCAATTAAGTAGCCATTACAGAGCTCATGCTGTTTCAAATGACATAATGCAGAACACAAATGCAGTCTTTTATCACAAATATATGTTCATCTAAACAAAATGGCACCAACACAAGCCAAACCCATTACAATTTTTAAATTATTCTGCTAAGGCAGTTATTAAATGGTGAGCAGAAGAAATGCAAAAGACAAGAGGGGAAACCACAAGAGGGGTCTCCACAAACCACGCTTGGAGCAGAGCAGCGGCGTTACTTGAGGTTTATTTGGGTAATTCTGTGCTGCTCAAAACAAATTTAGGTTCCTGGAATGACAGCACTGAGCTGCAGCTTGGAGAACGCTGACTTTGCAGGTGACGAGTGGGTAGGGCATGCAGGGCCAGGACCTGACACAGACCGAGGTGCCACTGGCGGGGTCTGGGCACCATTTAGATGTTATGCCCAAACCAAGGTCTAAAAAGCCCCTTCCAATCCCACCCACTCTTAAGATGTGCTTATCAAGCACCTGTCAGCTCTGCATGTGCCTTCCACATCACCCACAGGATCCATGAGGCTCCTTCTTTTCCCTCTATTCCTACTCCTTGGCTGTAGCTTTCTGTTTACATAAGGGGACTAATGATGGGTCTGTCCCTTGCCCTGGTGACCCGAATGCTCCTGTGGGAGATGGGAGAGGATGAGAAGAATCCCTCTGGGCAAAGCTGGGAAGGGCACCTGAATGTCTCCCCTCTGAAGGACTCCCAGCTCCAGGCTGTTCCACGAGAGGCTGGCAGCACTCAGCACACCTGCCTCTGCCAGCCTGGGGGTGAGAAGCTCACTCTGCCTCCTTGAAGAAGCACTGCGAACACCAGTCCTTCGGAAGATGCTCCTGATTTCCCCAGGGACAAAGATGCCTGCTGGAACCCCTAAATCTGCTGAAGAAGCCAACAACAGGATGAAATTTTTGTTCTTTTTTAACCATCTCTGGGTAGTGCATGTCCCACTTAATAGCCCCTTTTCCTGAGTACAAGGTACTTGAATAAATCTTTCCTGAACCTTCCACAAGGGCAGCCGATTCCTGATCAGGTCTGAAGGCAAACAAGATCCTTACTTGATCTGAAACGGGTCTGTTCGTGTTTTACAACAGGGAGAAAACAGAAATACTTCCCAATGTAAGACACATGGTTGTGGCTGCTTTTTGTTAATCAAAATCTGGGCTAACACAGTGGTAACATAAGGGGTTCGGAGTTGATACAGAACAGTGTAAATGGAGACAGGGAGTGTGTTATGATTTACTGCTCAAATAGTGAAAATAACATGAAAAGAAAGAGATGTGGCATAGAAATAGTTACGGATTATTCTGAGACCAAAAAGCAGCAGGAAAACCAGGAGTTTAGAGGCTCAGTGTCTATTCTGACAAAAAAAAAAATCAAACCCCAAACTTCCAAAGGTTCTTTTGTGTCAGGTTTATTATTTTCCATAACAGTCAATGTGGTCCAAGCTGGGTAATTCTGAATGTCATCATGCAAAGAGCAAGGCCAGGGACAATCTCCCCACGCCAACCACTTCATTGACATTGCTGCAAGACAACAATAAAGCGCTCGCCGCTTCCTACACCTCCTCCCCTCACGCCAGCTTCTCTCTGCAAGTTTTTACTTCCAGCTCATTAGGAGAAAGTAATTTCATTGCCACATTTGGCTGGCAGCTGGAATTCTCTAAATGAGGTGAGCGAGGCTCTCATCCCTCAGCACAAACCCTGGAACATACGGTGCTCTTATTGTCTCCGAGCTCTACGTGAGGAGGGGAAGAGGCATCTGGGCTGGGTTCATCTGTAACGCTGCGGCTGCTGGATTAATATGAAAAGACAGATGAAGGCAGACACTTTAATTACTTCACCCTAACTTTTTATTACAACATCAAGTAAAATGGTGAGTTACAGAGGGTAATGGGCGTGAAACATCTGGGATGAAGTCACACACAAGCTTCATGGTTTGTTATCTGCCAATGGGGTTTTAAATATTGGTAATTTCTGTACATGCATCTTTGTGTTATTTCTGGTTTCTTGATAAATCATTTTGGGATTACTTTGTTCTTTAATGCTGTGAGGTAGCTACTAGGACTGGGACCCCGCTTTTTTCTTCTGGAATTTCCTGAACTGGGACTGTATCGCCACGGCTGCCCGCTCTGTCTCTGGAGCATCCATGTCTATGTCAAATTCTTCTTGAACCTTCTTTTGCCCATCTAAAGAAAACAGAAAGAAACATCAACAGGTTTTTTTCAAACAGTGAGAATCACAGGTGAAAAACTCTGTCCTTTTCTCCTTCACAGACACAGCCACGACGACAGGAGCATATTCAGGGGAAAAAAATGGGAACAGGTTTGTCAAACACAGCTGAGCAAATGCCCCAGGCCTGGCATGGCAGAGTCTTTGAGAGCCTGTGGGTGGCTGGGCACTGAGCAGTGACATCCAAATGGTGCTCAGCACTCGCCCAGCATCACCTATATCTGAGCACAGAACCACAGAGGATGCCGAGCTGGAAGGGACCCACAAGGATCATCGAGTCCAACCCTCAGCCCTGCTAAGGACCATCCCAAAGAGTCACACCAGCAAGTGCCCAGGAAGATAAAAGTGAGGGGCAAGAGAGACTCTCCTGTGCCATCCTGCAGGTAGAACTTAAAGGTCTTTTCCAACCTAAATGATTCTTTGATTCTATGTTTACTCTAAAATAAAGGCAGCTTCAAATATAATAATGTAGGGATTAAGACCGTAGCCCTATCCCACCTCCCACATCAGAGGAAGAGATAATATTTCCTAAGGCTAATTCCCATCCTTTTCACTTGTTTCCTGCCTCAGCCCTTTCAACACATACGGCTCTCCCCCTTTGAATCATTTATGTCCAACCTCTCCACCACTGTGCTGCTTCCCTCACTTCTTTCCAGGCTCTGCTGTTGCCTTTCATCCTCGATCCTTGGCTCTTTGCCTTCCTTTATTCCCAGTCGTCAGCTTTTCGTTCAGCTGCACTCAGCCTCCACGTGGACAACCCGGCTGACTTGGCTAAATTCTGCTTCCCTCACCTACGTGTTCAAAAGTGCAGCCCTGGGGAAAACTCCTGCCCTCATTGCCCAGGTAACCCTCAACTGCCTGGTCGAAGGAAGCGAGGACACACATTCGCTCCACTGACCTCGTCAGCCCACCGAGCTGCTCCTCTCCATAAACCCGACTGTCAAACTCCCTTCTCCAACCTGTGTCCCAATCCTGCAGTGAACGTCACTCCAGGAGCCTGCAGACAGCTCTGCTTGCAGCATTTGGGGGGATTCACCCGTTTTGAACCACTTTGGTTTTTATTCTTGACATGAATACCTTCAGGATGCTCACACCCAGGAAACACAAACAGAGGGAAACACTTCCACTGTATGATTAAAAAGAAATTAATTCCCCATTGTCTCTCCCCTTCACCCTAGAAAACAGGGGTACCATTCCATGACTTTAGCATGAGTCTTGTAGCATTTCTTGCCTTTACTTCTTGTACTTCTACTCAGAACTCAGTTTTTGCACCCATTTCCTATGACCACTCTAAGCTGAGCAAATATTTAAAGGGAAGGTTTTGCAATATTCCATATTGATTTTACTTTAATTACAACAACCAGACAAATGCAGCTGTGTTATCATAAGAGAAAAGTTCACTTAATATTTTTTTTTTTGCTTAGAACATTAAAGAGAAAAGATGGGAGTGTAAGAAGAAAGTCTGGATGAGAAGAACAGCTTGAGAGCTCACCAAAACTTTGGTTTTATAATATAATGAAAAATCAAGTTATCAAACCAAAGATTTTCATGGAAGAAAATCAATCCTACTAACATTACATCACACTTCCACGGCCATTAAAGCCAAGAATCTGCATGATTTGTGTAACAAATCAAGCAGTTCAAACACCTTAAGTACAGAAATGCAATTGTTGCCTATTTTTCATGGGGAAAGGGATGTGAAGGTCAGAAGTGACACAGCCAAGGAGAAATCTGAACTGATTTTGATTTGGTATTTATGGGTTAAAAGCAACATAACAGTAGAAAATAAAAGTGGAGCTCATGCATTGATTTTAGCCTTTCAGTATATGAATTCCTGTCCTTTGGAAATGTCAATAGGGAAAACCAGATGGGGGGATGAGTAGACACAATTGGCTTTGTACCTCCTGATGAAATCTGGCTTGTACAACTCATTTCCTATTACAGCCAAGCCTTAGCACTCTGTTAACTTGCAGTAATGACTCAGCAATCTCATGTTAAGATCTTACAGACTTAAGGAAACGCAGCGTTTAGTCTATTTTTCTTCAGAATTTCCAGGCCAACAATTTAAATCCTTGCTTAATATGAACCATCATCACTGCCTTAAAATCAGTTGTAATAAAATAATCTACAATACCTTAAGACCTGACCTCCCTTTATTTTTCTGACCCAATGTTGTTAAAATCAAACCAAAAATTCCTGATGAACTTTCCCTGTATTTCTCTTTTTCCCATCATTACAGAGCAATGTTAGGATGAAAGGTTTTCAACAATGACTCATAATTAAAAAACTAGAGGTGTTCAAAAGGGCCATGACATTTATGTGGATATTGAAGAAATTCATCACCAGCAGATGGTATAGAAATATATATATATACATAATGATTGCATCTATATTCCTAATGTACTTTATAAAACAATAGGTATATCATCTGTATATAATGTATGATGACATACCTGTGCTTGCTTTCTCCCTATGCCCATCTTTCCCTTTTTATATACATGTATGGCACATCCACACTTGAAAATATCTAATTGCACAGATATATTTGCCTCAAGAGTTTTAAATCCTGTGTTAAACTGAAAACAGCTGGATGACTTACATCCTAAATTTTGGGAGTGGATTTTCTTGGAGTTCTACGCAAAACATTTTCAATTGATGATTGTCACAACACAGATACTTTAACAGATGGATTGTCAGTCTGGAGAGAAAATTCAGTGATGAGCCGGCTTGGGCTTTGGCTGAGGGAAAAAGATCTTAGTTTTTACCTTGAACTGCTTTACCAAGAGCAGCCTACAGATTTAAAACCCATCACATCCTGCTAACTACACTGGTTTTTACTGGTTAGTTATGGTTAAGAGCACAAGCTCCAACCCCTCACCACAGGGCAGCTGAACCAGGTGGTCCCTTCCAACTCACACCATTCTACAATTCTATGAATTAAGAATTAACCAATGAATTAAGAATTAACCAGTGAATTAAAGTGAAAACCCAGCCTGTGCTCGGGACCTGCACAGACTAGGAATGACCCCACTAAAACCCCTTTCTGGACCCTTCCTGCTCCACATGCACCAACGCCACGCTGGCTTTTATCTGGCACTGGTTGTTCATGTATCTCCAACGTGCTGTTGAGTTTTAATCCCCAAATCATGAGATTCATGCAGAGAACTGAAAGCAAGCCCATAGAAATGCCCCTCTTTCTGTCACTGTCTCCCACTCTTAGCATTCCTTTCCCAAGCTTGGAAAAGCTCTTAAAATATGGGATATTCTCACTCTCGGCAGGCCAGAGCACAGGTAAACACTGGCACAGGTTTTACTCCTGGACATGCTTTTTTTATTCCTACTGGTGGGGCCAGAGATTCTATTTGATAACAACCAACCTTTTTCTAAGCTGCCTTTGTATCAATAAAGGTAGATCTGGATTCCCTCCCTATCCATACGCACACTTTTGTTGCTATCCATACTATGTGAAGATTCCTGATGGATCTCTGAGAATCCCTGGACTACCACAGACCCACACGAGGCAACTAGGGGGAATAAGACTGTTGTCAGTAGACTTAAACTCACAAACCACTTGTGGTTTGTGGGATTTGGAAATAAAAGAGGGTTGCTAAGCACTGATCTTTCTGAGGGGATCTGGTTTCATTGGCACCATAATAAATAACCCCCTCTAACCTTTCCCACTACACTCAGCTATTTCAAGGCTTTCCCTGACAGATTTCTTCATACTTAGTCCAAATTCCCTCTCCTAGACTCCCACTCTTCTGAACATGCCATGATAAACCAGTCAGTCCGTGCCCCCGCTGGGTTCTGATCACTGCCAAGAGGGGAGGTGAACAGAACACCCATGGCTTGGCCATACCAGAAGTCTGGTGTCCAATGAGTTTTCCAAAACCACCTGTTTTAGCATGGACTGACCCTGGCCATGTGTCAGTTCAGGCAAAAGTGGTGGAACAAACTCCTCGGAGCACAACATCAACTGCTTGGTAAGTCCCACCATGACAAGGAGCCCCCCAGGCTGGCACTGCAGGACTAAAGTCTGAGACAACTCACAGGAGGTAGGTTTTACTTCAACACCCATCCCAGCAGGAGAGCCTGAAATAGCAGCTAATTAGCTGTCTTCCAAGTCTACCACCATTTCACGTCGTCGCCACTGAAAAGGATGTGTGTGTTCCATTTCCAGATGAAACATTAGAATTCCGTCTTCGTAATCCGCGACAGCGCCTCATAATCCCCTGCAAACACTGGATGGATAATGAAGCTGAAGGAAAACAATAAAATCTTACACGCAAATCTACCCATCAAACTCTCAAGAAGAAATGTGGTGCAAGTGTAATTATTCACAAATGTGCCTTCAGCTGTTTCTTTCATTTACTTCTCAGCCATAAAGTAAAATGAATTGTGGCAACACCAGGAAAAGAAAACATTGCTTATTCCACATGGGCCAAAAGTCTAAGGCAAAAAGTCTTTTTTGTGACCACTGAACACAGACTGATCTTTCCCAAAACTGTTCACGGAAGGGCAAAAGGTGGTGGGGTGGACTTGGCAGAAAAGGGGACTCTGGCTTTATCCTCAGAAACCACACAAAGCAGACATTGCTTGTCACATTCTGGAAAACCACTCAGCACGAAAAATTCCACAGGCTGGAGCCTCTAACTGGCATTTCATGTGTTAAGTGCTGCCCTCCACCCCTGCTCACACGCAGCAGGAATTACGGGATCGTAGCGAAGATGGAATACGCTCCTAAAAACACTGCATTTTTCAGGGGCTAAACTGCAGCGTTTGGAAAAAAGACTCAATGAAGTGTGGGACAGAATCACAGCGCCCCAGAACACGACAGGAGCAGCATTTTGCCTCAGGCAGGATCGTTACCTCGCACTGCTCACAAGATTTTTCAAGCTGTGGCAATCTTTATGCTGCTCTGATCCCAAGCTATTACACCAGCCTGGCCGATGAGGCAGAACAGTCCCTAATTAAAGAGGACCAAAATGGGCAGAAATCTCACGGATGTTGACATTCATGTGGAGCATTATCCTCATCTTTATGTGATGGGAAGAGTCATTTTATCTGACTAGACTCCACAAAGCAACCAGCCAGCTAGAGAAAACATATGGGTGCTTAGATGTGTGGAGGCCACTCTTAACTCCTTGCAAGAAACAGTTTTAAAAGCCAAGAGCTCATGTGGCCATTTTTTTCCCTTCTGTGTTTAACTGGGGATGAGGAAGTGAAAGACAAGGGCTCATCTTCTAGGGGAGCTATGGAATTATAGAATGGTTTGGGTTGGAAGAGACATTAAAGATTATCTCTTGCCATGGGCAGGGACACCTTCCACTAGCCCAGAGTGCTCCAAGCCCCATCCAACCTGGCCTTGGACACTTCCAGGGATCCAGGGGCAGCCACAGCTTCTCTGCCCAACCTGTGCCAGGGCCTGCCCACCCTCCCAGGGAAGGAATCCTTTCTTTTCCTTTCCAATATCCCATCTAACCCTGCCCTCTGTCAGTTTGAAGCCATTCCCCCATGTCCTGTCACTCCATCCCTTGGAAATAGTCTCTCTCCATCTTTCTTGGAGCTCCTTCAGGTCCTGCAAGGCCACAGTGAGGTCCCCCCAAAGCTTCTCCTCTCCAGGCTGGACAATCCCAGCTGTCCCAGCCTTTCCTCCCAGCAGAGCTGCTCCATGCTCTGACCATCCTGGTGCCTCCTCTGGACTCCCTCCAGCAGCTCCATGTCCTTGCTGTGCTGGCCCCCAGGGCTGGAGGCAGCTCTGCAGGTGGGGTCTCACCTGGGGGGGCAGAGGGGCACAATCCCCCCTGTTCTGCTGCCCACACTGTGGCATCAGTCCAGGATCAATCAACCCTTTCCATCTGTGCAAGATGAGGTGAAATAACACCCTACCAGCCCCTATGGCTGAAGAAAGGAGACAGCAACCTCTGGATAAAACTCTCCAGTCAGGGCCAGGGCCACATTGTCCACCAGGCTGGCTCTGAGCCTTTGCTTTGGTCACGCAGCTGCTCCCCTGCTCTCACTTCACACGGCAGTGTGGGGCGAGTGCACGTTGCCCAAGCTCAAGAGAAGAAGGAAAAGCAGCACTGGCATGTAGAAGAGACCCTTATTATGACCTTGCCTCCTTTTATTTATTTCCTAGACATTTTTTTTTTTCATGAAGATAACGCAATGTGGAGATCTCTCTGAGCTCATCAGCTCAGCAACTGCAGTTTGTGGCTTTTAGTGGTACCAGGAGGAAACATCTCCCAGAGCCTTGAGCACTGCACTGGTTTTGCAACCTCCCTAGCTTGGTTTACAAGCTGGGCTGGGGAGACAGGCTGCTGTGAGGGCTTTGCCTCAGCATCCTTCCAGTGATGGCACGATCCAAGGAGGATTATTTGTATGAGGAGACTGTTCTAGCAGTGGACCGATGAAAGCTTCCCAGAATGGTACCTATGCATATTGAGGGACAGAGCTCCATGACAAATTTCATTCTATCCATCCTAGGTGGATAGAGTCGTTTAAAGCCACTGTTTCTTGTGATATCACTGCCTAATCTCCAGTTTGGTGACCATCTGCAAAAGACCTGAATTCCTGGGAGCTTTGCAGTTCCTTGCTTTACCAACACACTTGTGCAATGCTAATACAGTACTAGGCCATTATGGGATTACCTCAGTGTGAAGTCTTGTGGTCTCATCACCTCCTCAGACCCAAGGGATACAACCCCTTAGTCCTCTGAGCAGTGACCGAGGGACTCTGCAAGACCAAAATTTTGTCTTCTTCCCTCTCCTGTCTGTATCTGCACAAGGGGGTATCACTACCAGACTCTTATAGAATCATGGAATCACTGAGGTTGGAAAAGACCTCCAAGATCATGGAGCCCACCCTGTGCCCGATGCCCACCTTGTCCCCCAGCCCAGAGCACTCAGTGCCACGGCCAGTCCTGCCTTGGGCACCTCCAGGGCTGGGCACTCCAACCCTCCCTGGGCAGCCCCTGCCAAGGCCTGACCACCCTTTCCAGGCAGGAATTCCTCCCCATGTCCCCCCTGCCCCTGCCCTGGCCCAGAATGAGGCCATTCCCTCTGCTCCTGTCCCTGTTCCCTGGGAGGAGGCCGATCCTAACCTTGCTCCAAACTCCCATCAGGGACTGGCAGAGCCAGAAGGTCCCCCCTGAGCCTTCTTTTCTCCAGGCTGAGCCCCCCCAGCTCCCTCAGCCCCTCCTGCTGCTCCAGCCCCTTCCCAGCTCCGTTCCCTTCCCTGCACATGCTCCAGCCCCTCAGGGTCTGTGTTGCAATGAGGAGCCCAGAACTGGACACAGGACTTGAGGTACCTCACCAGTGCCCAGCGCAGAGGGACAATCCCTGCCCTGGTCCTGCTGGCCGCGCTATTTTTGATACAGGCTAGGGTTCCATCAGCCTTTTTGGCCACAAATGTTCAGCTGCTTCACTGTTAAGGACAGAATGTTTCTGTCATCAGTTTAGGAATAACAGCAACTTCCCTTCCTGCTCATTAAAAGCACTTCAGGGTGAAATACTGATTTCCTTCCAACTCAGACTATTCTGTGACCACATAACTACAGTTGTTCTTGTTTCTTCACAAGGAACTCAGACATTCAAGGTCCACCTCCCAAAGGCTGCGTGTCCTGTTGGAGTGTCAGAAGGGTGGCACTCGATGGAGGGGAGTTCTGGGTTTCTAGATGGGTTTGGTTTTCCATGATCAGTTATTTGAAGGTGGTGGGTGCTGGGGAAGTGTAACATCCACGTGGGAACCATCTCTGAAGCTGAAGAACAACCCCTGGCGCTCAGCAGTTTCCTGTGACTTCAAAAGCTCCGTGTGAAGGGAAATAAAGGTTATCATTAATTATCAGATTAAACGTACCAGCTATTTTTATCTGAACTACACCAACTGGCCCCATAATATCACTCAAAGCAAGGCAGAAATAATTAATGTCTTTTGATTCAACCATAAATTACGATTTGGTATAAAGAAGAGGACCTTATTAGGTACCCAGAATTCTTTATTTTTCAAATTGACCTTTACTTTCAGAATATAGTGTTGTTATCTGCAATTTGAAAAATTAGTTTTGCTGTAAAAAATACTGGTTGTTCTTTTATGACTTTAAAAATGTTATTTCAGTATGAGGCTTTTGAAGTGTCTGATTAATCTTTTTTTTTCCCTAGTTGTAATAATGTTCAAGACCAGCAACATTATTTCTGACATGAGATAAACGAAGGAGCACAAAATTATGTTCATTGGGGTAACATAATGGAACAGAAAGGAACAGCAATCAAATTCAGTTTACAAAAATTGCATTTTCAACTAATTTGTAGCCAGCTACAGATGAATTGATTTTGCTCAACAATTAATACAGAGACAAATATTGTTTTTCTTTAAATGCTAATACTATTTAAGCAATCATTCCTCACTTTCAAAATAATTAATGTATCACTGACTGCCTTTCTGAATGGCTTAGAGATGCACAACTGATACGTAGATAGGTATGGAAATACTCAATGGGGGTCTATGAGGTGTTGCAGGAATGAAACCAGAGGCCATAATTCACACAGAGATCAAATTTTGTGGAAGTTTAATTAGGAATAAATGACAAATATAAATAATAAAATGGCCATCTCAGCTGTATAATCTCACCTCTTAGTGCTAGACTGACTAATTCAATGGGAGCTAAAAACCAAGGCAGGTCCCTCTGTCCCTGCAGAATGATGCCCCACCGGCAGGGATGACACACCTACAGCCCTGACCCCTCTCCTCCAGCACAGAATGCCAAGATGCTCCCCACAAATTCCCTCCAAAGCTGGGGGAGCCTCATCCTGCAGCTGCAGGTGATCCCTGACGCGCCGGCCACGTTTTAAACGGGAATTGCGGTGACGTTTTAATTTCCTCCACAATTCCCAGCTCTCGCTTCCCCAGCGAGAGCTTTGCTGGGGGGGGAGCTGCCTTTCAGCAGAGCATGGAACAACCACCCTCTTGACTCGCTCCACAACTGCTTGATTAATATACGATCACTTATTTTCCTATTATGGAAGCATTTGGATGCTCCGAGTCGGAGCTGGGAGCCCTAATGTGGTTACAAATGCAGAACAATAAATCCCTCCCCCTCCACCGCTCCTTGGTGCTGTGACCTCTGCAAAAGTGTCTTCAGCAGGAAGGTTTGGAATAAAAACAGGACTTCCTCGAGGCTTCCCCTAGAGCAGCACATCATGCGAGGACAGGGCACGGCTCAGGCAGCATCCACAGCTTCCCTACACGGGGCAGAGTCACTGGGAATGGTCCAGCTGCTCTCTGCCAGGCTACTGTGGTCACACAGCATGGCCAGGACCCCGCCTGGCACGTAGGGTGGGTGAGAACACCCCGGGCTGTCGAGGGAAAGAGAGTTTAGCCCGTTTGATGGTGCACCACTTTGCATCAAAGCCAGAGAAAAGGCTCTAAGCCCTTTTTTTTTATTTTTGGTTTTTGTGTTTGTTTGGGTTTTTTTCTAAGAGAGATGGTTGCCTCCAGCACTTCAAAACACTCCGCAGCTCTAGTCTGCAGGAGGGAACTGGCTCAAAATGAGTTGGCACTCGCTGTTAATTGTGGGATGGCCAAGAGCATCTGAGAGCCCTTTGCAAGGGAAACACAAAGGAGAGGTGTTCCTCTTGCAGCATCTTGTCTTGCATAAGAGCTTTGCTTTCCAGGAATGCTTCCTCACCCCACCACCCCCCTGCAGGAATCTGCTCCAAGAAGTGGCAGCAATCAAAATATGCCATGCAGGAGTGGCAGGAAAGGGGGCTCAAATCCACGCGCGCCAAAGTGACAGGAGCTGGGGAAGAAGGCACAGGTTACAGAGGAAAACCTGTCAGTCACAAAAAGGAGAGGAGTCAATCACAAGGATGCTTAACAAGAGCATGTGGTGACAGCACAAAGGGGAATGGTTTCAGGCTGACAGAGAGTAGGGTTAGATTAGATATGAGGAAAAATTTCTTCCCTGGGAGGGTGGGCAGGCCCTGGCACAGGTTGGGCAGAGAAGCTGTGGCTGCCCCTGGACCTCTGAAAGTGTCCAAGGCCAGGTTGGACGGGGCTTGGAGCAACCTGGGCTAATGGAAGGTGTCCCTGCCCATGGCAGGGGGTTGGAATGAGTTGAGCTTTAAGGTCCCTTCCGACCCAAACCATTCTGTGATTCTGTGAAAAGCACCATGGCATGAAGTCAGCAGACATTTCTCTGCACACACAAAATAAAGATAAGGAAGAGCAAGATTTTGCTCTGCTCATGTTCAAAGTGGAAAATATGGGCAGTTTCTAGGAGTCACTGTACACCAACAGATCTCTGTTAGCAACTAATGAGAGGCTATTTTAAGTTTCCACAGTAACTTTAATAAAAACTGTTTCATGAGTGCTTGGAAAATCACAGTGAGAAAACACTCTCCTCTTATAAAATCCATCACCAGCTTTTAATTACAAACTATTTACTCACACATTTGGACGTGGACAGCATAAGCTTTGCCACTCAATATCACATTCTTAAGCAAAGGAGTTATTACAGAAAAATTCCTCCCTGGGAGGGTGGGCAGGCCCTGGCACAGGTTGGGCAGAGAAGCTGTGGCTGCCCCATCCCTGGAAGTTTCCAAGGCCAGGCTGGACAGGGCTTGGAGCAACCTGGGCTGGTGGAAGGTGTCCCTGCCCATGGCAGGGGGTTGGAACTGGATGATTTTAATGTCCCTTCCAGCCCAAACCATTCTGTGATTCTATTTCAGTGTCTTCTATGCTCTGTAAATAAGATTATCAGTAAGAAGCATTCATTTTACTGCACAGATTAAATGCAAACAAATAATGGCCAAATAGCACAACTTTCATTTGCACCAACATGGCACTGCTCCAGGGTGCTAATGGGATAATTAATTTGCTACAATCCTGCCATGAAAAGGCCACTGCTTTAATACAGGTAGGTACCACATGTTTTTAACATCCTGCACTACCTCCCAGCTTGGGGATGCTTGTGGATGCAGCTGGGCAGGTATCGAAGACAGAAGTGGAGCTTGTAAGGTTAAAAATCCCCAAGGATGTATTTGGAATCCTTCAGGGAGAGAACAGAATTGTCACAGGATACAACACAGGCTGATCTGAACAATCATGCCCTAAGAGATTATTTTAGGAGTGCCCTTGGGCAAACAAAGTTTGTCACCCCTCCGTAAAACCAAACACGTCCCATCAGCAGAGCCCCAGAGAGGTGATGGATATAAAACCTTGGCTTCTGCAGCAGATCCAAGATAGTTCAGACCCAGTCTGAGCAAAGACCAGGATACTCCGAGAGACATTTATTTTCCATGGGGCTTGGCCTGCCAGTGGCTCTCACATGCTCCTGCATCAATTGGCTTTGTAACTTCTGCTCCAGCATTCACCAGTTCAACCACACAGAGTGCTGGGTCCACGAGGTCTGACCAGAAGTCTTACCGAATGTGCTGCAGAGTGACATCTTCTCCCAAAAGGGACAGAATGTGAACACCTCTGGACTCCTGAAAGCAATCACCCAGCTGTAGTTTTCCACTGGAAAGAAAAGCAATGCTGTGGCAGGAGGGATCTAGGGAATTGTCACTGTTTCTTTTCTCTTGGGCTGTTACCCAAACAGAATCATTAATTTGAGTTTACTGAGTCTCCACTGAATGCAAAAAGGCACATTCTATGTTTATTACCCCTGCAGGCTGGTTGGCTTAACTTCCTTAGGAAGAGAGGAGGGGCTCCTCAGGAGAAAGCAGGATAGCACTGAAACAGCAGCTCGGGGGAGATAAATGAAGATCCTGTGGCAAAACAGCTCTGAAAGAGGATGAGAAGGAATTATATGGTGGAGGGTGTTGTCAGGATATTCCAGGTTGCCCTGCCACTTGGAAAACCGTGTTACATGTTGTGCAGAAGCTCATTAAGCTGAGCATTTCAAAAACCAGATTTTAGATAAAAATCTCTGGCCAATTCCTAAGAAAAATTTGCTTAGTCTTAGAATGAGAGAATCAAAGATCTTTAAGATCAAGTCCAACCCTAAAGAAAGCCAAGCTTGCAGGTGTTTAGAAAGAAACCAAGGGAGGAAAGCAGGTGCTCCAAGGGTGCAATTCATCTGACCTACTTTAGGCAAACATTTTAGGATAGCATCCTAAATCTCACTCTTGAATTCCCTTCCTGTATTGGCTAGTTTGCTATTAGTTCTCAAGGCAGCTCAGGGTGACTACTTCAGATGTAGATATTGATCCTTAACCCAATAAATAACATTTCGTGAGCCCGAGTGGTGCCTGAGCTACGCAGTGTAGAATTCCGGATGAACACACTTCTCTGCTATTTCCTGTGAAACTCTTTCTCATCAAATAAATGACTTAGCCCTTATGAAAGGCACTGCACTGAAACTGTAGCAGCTAAGAAATCTTACTTGCTTCAGGAAGGAAGCAAATAAAATAAAGGCAGGAATATCTCCTCATACTACTCCGTCCGTGTGCTCCCACCCCACGGGATGGAGAAGGAGAGAATGGCTCACCTTCAAGAGAGGGTCCAAATGAACATTTGTCCCTCTGCTGGCATGGCCAGGGGAGCTGCCAGTCGTGCAGCTGATCTGGATCCTCTCACATCCCCTCAGGAGCTGATGGAACAGTCTGCATGGATTCCTCTTTTTACAGATATACAAACTGAACAGGCCAAAAAAGCCCCATATCAGAACCTCTTGCTCTCCTTTCAACTCGTTGCAGAGATAGTGAATTTGTGTGTGTGTGGCTGAAAGTCTTTAAATGCACATCAATAAGACTCCTTCTCTATCTCTAATAAGGGATTAGAGTTACCACCACGACAGGCTGTATCAAATATTTCACACGAACAAGCAGCCAAATGCCAGTTTCTGTGAGAACTGCGACTGCATTCCCAAGCTCCTGCAAGCCCCAAAGCCCTGCTCTGCTCTTCAGCTAAGGAGGAGCCAGGGGATGGCTGCTGCCATCCTGAAGAGGGGAGCTGCTCGAGGGAACCTCCTTGCACTCAGAACGGGACACAGGCAGCCAGTTCAGGACTGCAGGGCTGAGAACGCGTAAAGAAGAAAGAGAATGGGTGAGTCAGATGTGCTGAACACAAGAACCCTTTAAAAGGTATTCCTGGCATGCTCCTCTTTGCTAACCAAGCCAAGGAAGGCCCCCACTGACCTGAGACTGCACGGAAGACCACAGGGAGCACCTCCTAGGACAGTTCTCCAGCACGTGTCCCCTGTCCTTCCATCCCGGCTCCTGTGCAGCACCTCTGGGTAAGGAGGAGACGTGGCTTCTGCACTGAAATCTGAGCTGATGTGCCCTCGACAGAGAGGTCTGATTTTACAGGACAAGGATACTCACGGGTTCTTAAATCGTCAAAGCACACAAGTTACTGCTGCATCATTCCAGGAAGGGAGGAATACAATTCCATCCCACATCCTTGTCATCTTTTCTTCTTTTCCCCTCCCCTACTGAAGGAGCTGATGCTGAGGTTAACATGACTATTGGCTCTGAGACAGAACACCAGCACGGCTCTGCTCTTCCTCTAATTTCATCTCACAGAGTAATAGAAAAGACCTTATTGGCACATAGGACAATTTACTGTTTAGCATAAGGGAGTAAAAAATGGCAATGGATAGATCCTATAGAAGAGGGGGGAGTGAATCCAGAAGGGCAGGGTGTCCTTCTCGGTGGCTTGCTCATTACTTACAGGCAGTTACTGTATTGGAAGCCTGGAATTCTAACAAGTCAATACCAAAGCTCTGTGGGATTTCTCGTCCCTGACTTGAGTGTCTGTATTTATCGAGTGTGGACTGATGGTATAGGGTAATGTAATTTTCCAAGCCTTTCCAAAGGAGCAGAGATTAATGAGTAAGGTCAGGCACCAAAGGCACTAGACGGTACTTCAGATCCTGCTTCTACAATTTGTTTTGCCTTTTCCCCATCTCATAAAAACCCCAAATTCCAAACCCTCTAGGTCCCAGGCACTGACTCAGCAGCATCCTTTTGACCTCGGTGCTATTTCGGATGAGGGGTGGAGGGGCTGCTCCCCGCTAAGAGTGCAGTTCCATGTTCTGACAGCCCTCTGACAAGCACCTGACTACAGTGCAGTTCACTTAGGCTGGGTTGCAGTGGGTTTATTCTCAGGTGTGCAGCGAGGAGAAGGAGTACCCACCTTTTTATAGCCTGTGTGTTGATTAATCACACCCACACACCTTCTTTATTTTTTTTTTTAACGTGGGTAAAAGCAAGCATGTTTTTTTTCCAATAAAGCCCCTGTGAAAGGAGAGAGCGGGTCCATATCCCTCGCTCTTTATCTATATCAGGAGGTTATGGAGCAGGGAAGTGAAAGTGGTCTCATTATCCTGACAGATGGTGCACTTAACAAACCCACACAGAACACTGAGGACACAGAGGAAGGTTGTACGTGCTCCAAGTGCAGCACATTTCTGAGCTGTCAGTGGAGTGCTGGCCATGGGACCACACTGGCCCACCACCCAAGCTGCTTGCCAGTCCTCAGAGCTCTACCAAGTCATTTTTGGGGCATTATTCCCTCTCCAGAAAGGACTGTTCTCCCTTTTCTCCCTCCCGCGCCCATCATCTCAGAAAGGAAACTCAGAAGTTGCTAGAATGGTTTGCTTTTGCAAATACATAAAATGTTTTTCTTTTTAAACTGCAAACCCGTGTTAAAACAAAATAAAAAGTATGCTTTATTAATATGAGCTATCTGGAAGAAACAAAGGGTTCCTATTAATCTTACCTTGGTTTTCACCCCCCTAAGTTTTCACCTGGTGCCTTTTAACAATGGCTATTTAAAATCAATTTTATCAGGAAGGGTGGGCATTGATCTCGCTAAGTGCTGCAATTGCAATTACAAACTTATTAAACCCAGTGCCAGACAGTCTAATTGGCACGAAAATCTAACTGAGGCCAGGGGATAAAGGTTTTCCTCCTGCTTCAGTTGCATGTTCATTGCACACATAAAGCCATCTTAGAAGAATATTAAGGTTGAAGAAGAAAAAGTTAATAAACGGCAAACTAAACCAGCACCACTATGCAAAGTCAGCTGAATTCACTGTGTGGACAACTTTAATTCTTGACATTGCAGCTTTCACAGTGTCAGGAGCACGCCGTTTCCTGGATTTAAAGCCAAAAAAAAATAAAATATATATATATTCTGTTACAACATATGGACACCTACATGGTTCCTCAGCACGACATGGTGGCTCCTTCTCTTCCACCTCCTCTGGACCAGCTCAGGGCCAGCACCATCTCCTCCCCAGGCTAGACCATCATCACGCTTCCCAGTCGACCTCAGCAACGCTGTTCCTCTATTTGGCTGCTCCTAGTCCCCAAAAATGCACCAGGGCATTCCCTAACCTCAAAATTCCAGCCCAGCTCGTTCCCACAGTAGCTGACTCCCGGTTTCCTCCAGTTCTCACATCCCAGTTCCTATTCCTCCCTCCCGGCCCCAGTTTCCATCAGAAAGTATCAAACCCTGCCTGATGTTCTGTGGTTCCAGCTTCTGAGCTCCTTTGTCATGCCACCCTTCGACTTCTCTCTGCTCCCAACCATCTGCTTCCAAGGAGGGAGGTGTGTTTCCTTCCCAGCAATTGTGGTCTCGTGGGAGCACAGAAGGGGAACCACCGTTCCCTGAGCCCAAGTGTCCCTTAGAGAAGCAGCAATTCAGAAAAACTATGATTTCCTTAAGCCTTGCAAAGACAGTGTTGGTTTAATTGCTCAAGTGTTTATTATTTGGCGCGGTGATGTTGAGTTTTCATGGAAGGAAAAAAAAAAAGGAAATAATTAAGCGCTTCACTGAACTCACATAAACGTAAGACTTGTCTTTCTAAACATTTATAACTTGGCCAGCTTTGCAGATAGAAAAGTCACATCCCAGATGGCAAATACAACATTTCTGTTCAAAATGACAAAGGCTCCAAGCAGTCAGAAAAAGAAAAATAAAGGCCACCAGAAATTGTTTTTAATTGCTAGATGTGCTAACATTTTGTGCGAGCCTCGTTTTTGGAAACTACTGGAATGACTTTGCTGAACCCTTCCAAAATAATTCTGCTTGAGGCAAGCAATCAGAATGACAAATTTCAGGCTGAGCAATTGGATTTTGGCAAGGCTGTGTACAACTGAAAAGGGAGCTTTCAGCCAGCAGAGTTCAGCAGCTGTTAATTGGCCTTGCCACCAGTCCAGATTGCAATAAACCAAATAAATGCACATAATACGAGTAAAAGAATGTAAACTAAATGAAATGAAAGTTATGGATAGCTGGAAAATCTTTAGAAGGGATCAAAACCAGAGGGTGAATATTACTGCGCTGGTAATTTTGAGAGATGCCAATGATTTCTTGAACATTTAACCACGGGGGAAAAAAACCTGACAATAGTTGAGTCACTGCAAATGATTACTTGGAAGGCAAAAAATTAATCAGAGCTCTCCCTTATCCGTTCTGTGTCTGAGGATTTCTCCAGCCCTCAACTCTGCCACTCATTTAAAAACTCTCTCAGAAACATTTTCCTTCGTGGGGATTTAAGCCCTGATGGGCACTTCTGAAGTTTTGCTCGGATTTCCAGACGTGTCAGCTTGTCAATAAAGCCGAGCAGAAATAATCAGAAGCAGCGTCTTGGCTGACACACACACGCCTGAGCAGCCTCCCATCGTTACCCCAGCCTCTGTTTTCTAATCTCCGCACATCCATTTCTCCTGCCCCTATTTCTGAGGATTACAAGCCCCCCCCACCCCGAGCTTACAAGGCTTCCAGAAGAAGGACTGAACATTTCACGTGTTTTCTCTGCATCAGAAAACGCCAGCTGGGTTTAGTGCCAGGCAGCACTTAAGTGTGGGCACATGCGGGATGCACAGGATACAGCACACCCCAAAACTAGTCCCTGACACACCAAAACCCGCCTAATGGTCTTCACTGCTTGAATTTTAGATCTGAATGCAAACAGAATTAATTAAATATTTTTTTCTTCTCTTTCACTCAGCAACTCAAATATTTACTCCTTCCTTCCAATAGGACAGAAAGAACAATTAAAACCTTCCTTTTTTCCACTTCTGCTACTTTAAAACCTGCTTTGTCTCTTTCTTGTGTGTGTTTCTCTTCTTCCAGGTGTTTCTTTGCTGCCTACTCACCTGGCCCTTGCTTGAACCTAGTCTGGGAAACAACAAGCGCTTTGCGAGACTGGAGAGAAATGAGAGACTTTGAGCGAGTTTCAACCATGACTCCAAATTAGAGCATTAGTCAGGAATCTTCTTTTGGTGAATAAATATAAATATATAGGATAGAAAGATATAAATAAAGTGAATTCTTCATCAAAGCCCCAGACTGGAACTCTGCCTGGGAAAATAAGAAGAGGGAAAAGCAGGCAGTCAGAGGGAGAAGGAAAACTTGACCTGGCTGTGCTGAAGAGACATAAAACCCTCTGGAGGAGGAGGAAGAACGGGGAGTGAGATGGAAACACAGCACCGGGCAGACAGTAAGAAAGCAACACAGAGAAGAACCTGCTTGTGGAAAACCTCTTTTTATGAAAACAGGAAAAAAGTAAAGAATCACTGCCAGAAGAGCTGTGGTGATCTGAGTGGTTTCTGCTGCTTACCTCATTCCCTGCAACCTCTTCTGAGTAGCAAAAACCAGGACATTTGGAGGTTTTTAACCAAACAGATCAGGCTTTCTGCTGAAATAACTCGAGGGTGCAGAACACCTTGGGGGTTTTTGAACTGGAAGTCTGCATTGTGTTTTGTGTTTCCCTGGCGCTCTGGGTCAAGCTTAGCAAGTGCTTTGTCACATCCAGACAGCATCACTTCCAACCTCAACAATTACCATAAACTTATCGAACAATATAAATATTATAATTTTATAGAGCAATTAGAAATTCAACAGAAATTTGAAGTTGTGATAAGCCAAATAAAAGCTGTACTCTGCCTTTTTGCTGCTAAGCCAGAGACCTCACAAACACAGAGCAGAATAAAAGCAGCTACTCTATCTCAGCTTAATTAAATGTTAATTTCTATTCTGCAAGTTCAATCACAACATTTGTCCCCAAATATGCTTCATATACTACATAATCCTGCAGAAACCTTCTTACAGCCATAGAAAATTCCTGCTTTGTCCAAAGAGTTGTGGGAAGTCTGAAACGAGGGTCAGATTTATGGGAGTTATAAAATCTTCCCATGCCAAGTTTTGAGTAAATTTGAATCTATTTATACTTTGGAGAGGACAACAATAACTTCTTAGTGATCTTGCATAGTACCCACTCCAAACATAATGGCAGTTGTGGATATGCTTACATTTAGGTTCATTAAAACACAAAATTTAGAGGCAAACTGAGTTGGAATTACAAGCTCACCCAGATATTTGGGGTGGAAACTACGAAGCAGCACCGGTGTCCCTTGATGCAGCTTCCTTCACTGATTTTTTGCATGCATCATCTCCTGCTGCACAAAGAAAAAGATCTAACAAAAGGAAAAAAAATAAGTATTCTAATTCTAACTCCCTCTGGACCTCAGCCAGTCCACCATGTAATAGCAAAATGCTAATGTTGGCTGCAGTAATCTTCTTAAGATGATGAATAGAGACCAAAAATCTACACTAATTCTGCTGCATCTGAGAACAGCCTGTGTTGTTCACAAGGCTTGCCTGTGGCATGGGAGGAATGGGGGGAATTGCCAAAAAATTACATTTTCTTTTTGATGTTCTTCCATAATGGAATGGTTTTTAGCTGAGAGACCTCCAGAGGACTCCACCTCATGATTTAGTCTTTTGCTTTTTCTTTCTGTGGTCCCTCATTTCAAATCCATAAATACTTAAACAACACTTGTGCCACTTTTCTCTGGCACAGGGAACAGTTTCAAAGAGGTCCAACAATCAGTGCAAAGCCCATCAAACCTCCCACCCCTGGACAGAAAAGCTCCAAGTCTTGCACCTGGTCCCACTGGGAATACAACACAGCCATATACAGTATTGTTTATGGATCATTTATCTCCCAATTTCTTTCCACAGGAGCCTAGCAAGGCTCTTTCTTTCTCTTTAATTTGGCAGAGAAAGGAATTTAAGGCAAAGGCTTAAGTTTGTCTGAGGTGAGACAAAGTGGTCCTGATGGATGCAAGGGGTGACTCATGAGTGACTGGCAGAGCCCTCTGTGCCCTCTGCTGACAGCATCCATCACCCTGGCACAAAAAGGTCCAAACCCACACATCTTCCATTTGTCTCCTTACCTTTCTGGCTTAAAAAAAAGGCCAGGAATGCTTTGTTTTCCCCCCAGCTTCTCCTGGGCAGCCCATGCCATTGCAGAGCTCACGAGAGGGACAAGGAGTTTAGTTACAGACTCATGGGAAAGGTCACCAAGAGATTTTT
Organism: Sclerurus mexicanus; assembly: GCA_013396755.1. Lineage (NCBI taxonomy): Eukaryota > Metazoa > Chordata > Aves > Passeriformes > Furnariidae > Sclerurus > Sclerurus mexicanus. The sequence continues at coordinate 161,284 of VWZF01003765.1, read as the reverse complement.
AACAGTGCAAAATCCAGCTGTCTGCCCTCTGAACACAATGGTTAGGTGAGATGCCAACACACACTGTCTGTTTGGGGAGCTGCTTGGGGACACCCACCAGCCCTGGATACAGCTGCCTAAATGTCCTTCCCCAGGTGGGTTCTGACCCCTGGTTGGTTGAGGTGAAGAGGAGGTTATGTGATCTCACCAGGGCTGTATGAACCTCTGTGAACACGGATGGGGATATATGTGCTCCATCACTGCCCAGGATGGAGCCCAAATGTAACTGGAGGTCTGGAACGACACGTGCTTTTCTCAAAGGTACCACACCTGATAACCTGCATTCAGCTCTGGAATGAGCCAGGAGAATAAACTTATCTTCCAGCTTAATTACTCCGTCCCCTCCCAGCCCTCCGTTCAGCTGCACCACACCTGCCACACAAGAGGAGCCAGCCCAGGATTTTCTCCACAGCTAATTCCTGCTTCCTGCCAGAAACCTGGGTCAGGAACTCTCCACAGTGTCCACATGCACCATCAGCCAACTCTCAGGTGTCTCTCAGGAGATCTGTAACTTAGATTAGAAACTGCAGAGCCGGGGTAGTCACCGCTGGATTAGCACAGACACATAATGAATTCCAAAACTCTGCAGTAATGTGTTGTGATTCTGGCTATTAGCCTGGCTTTTAATTAGTTCATGCTAATGAATATATTTGTACATGTCCATTTTTTTATTGGCAGCTTTTAGAGGAGTAATAAATTGGTCACTGCGGAGTGCCAGTGTTTCACTAAAACCTCAGAAATAATTAATGCTTTCTCCACCTAGAGTCAACCAGCAGTCTCAGGGGTTTTAGGTATAAATTAGAATGAAAGATGAGCTACTCAAAATACAGTCAGAGCACTCATTCATCAGCTGTGATTAAATAACGTTACTGGGAGACCCTGGAGAAACGCAGAGAGCTCGGCTCCACTCTCTGGACTCCCCACACCATCTCCCAGGAGCTTCCAGAGCACCCTGCCCTATTTTCCACCGTGACTCTTGAAATGCCTTTTCCATATCCAGTGCTATCCCACTTTCTTCTTTGCTTCCGAATTCCTCCTTGGAAAGCATTTTTCTCAGTCCTTCCTATTCGTAACCCGCAGTGGGCTGGGGGGAAAATGTACCAACAGCAAATGTGCTTGGCTAAAGGAAATGTTTCCATCACATCCAGCAGCCCAGCTAACAAAGACCTCAAGCCAGAAAACACGTGGAGCTTTTCACATCCGTATTTTCACAGAGAAAATGACTGTGAGAGCTGGCACGAGGTGGCCAGGATCAGCTGAACCCAAATAAGGATGGAGCTGTTTGAGATGGATTTAAGGAGAAATTAAATGAGCAGGTCCAAAACTGACATTCTGAAAAACCCTGTTGAGTATCCACTTAACTCCAGAGATAGTGCTCTAGACAGAAGTATTTTTAGTATTTATTTTGTTATAGTTTATTTTTATCACTTAGTAATATTAGTATTATCCACAAATTGCTTAGCCTTGATAGAGCTGAGCAAATTAGAAGCCTAAATCAGATTAATATCTAGAACACCAGGCTCTCCAGAGAAGCTCATTCTGGTAAGTATCATGTCCCAAAAAGCCACGTTTTTCTGTTGACAACAAGCAGAGCTTTATGTCCCTCACACAAGTGCACACCCATAGAGCCAGACAAGAAGAATTTCACCCCTAACCTGTGGAGAGGGACAGTGTTTAATATTATTTATTATTCCTCTCAGCACAGGAACCCAAGACACATGTGGGCTGACTCTGAGACACCTTGCACAAGCAACCAGAGCATTTTCCAGCATTTTAAGGCCCTGAAATCCACTCTGAGCACCAGGAGTGAAGGTGAAGTGTCGTGCTGGTTCCTGTTGCAGCACCTAATTCCCTTCTCCAGCCTTAACTGCTTTTTCCTCTGGTCACTCGTTCAGCAAAGGACCAAATTTTCATCCAGTCTGTGACACTCCTGCTGCTCTGAATTCTCCTGCCTGCTTGCACAAGGGAGCTTGATAACACCAAATTACAAGCTAATTTTGGAGCATGGAGCTAAGTGCATAAAGACAGCTGTGCGCTACAAATTAAAATCTTAAAAACCTGCAGAAAAAAAATGATTAATCATTTACCGAATTACTAAGAGACAAGGAACTCTTAAGCAGAAAAGTATTTTCATTCCATTTACAAACCCAGGTCTTCTGGAAAACTAAAGCAACAGCACAAACCAAAAGCCTGTGGTGTGAAGCAAAGCAGATCGTGCTGTGCAGTCAGAAGAAAAGTGATGTTTCCACAACAGTAAATCCTGGTAACCACTGTTGTGCATTGATTGTGCTCCTCTTTCATTTTTCACTTCCACTAAATTAACAAAAATGTGCTGCTCGGCTCCTTCCACCTCTTGTAGCCTTTTAATCATTGGTTGTTAGTGTCTGGGAACGTGTAGGACTTCATCTCCAACTTGTGCAAGTCAGTCGAGCTCCATGAAATCCCAGTGTAAATACTCCATCCTACACGTGCCATTGACTCCAGCCCTGAAACAACCCCAAAGCATCCTCGATTATTTAGGGGCAGATTAACTGCAGAGGTGACTTTATAGGCTTTACCAGGGTTATCTAAGGACTGGCTTGACCCCGTGTCCTTCCTCTGGGGTTACTACCAGCACCAAAGCAGAACTAAACGTTCCTCCTCCCCGGAGTATTGATGACAGCCCGTTTTCCAATGCCTGCGCATTTGTGGAAGGCAGCCAGCGCGTGCCAGCTACGTGCCAGCCATGGCAATAGGGCTCCCTCTCCCCCGTGCACAGGCAGGCAGCACGCTGGCAATTACAGCCTGATTTCCAAAAGAAATATGGCACTTGTCAAAGGCATCATCTCAGCCCTGTCTGTCCTCATTAACGCTTGACGGGAACTCCTGCATGTTTATGAGTCATCGAAAAGGCAAAACCCACCAGCATCACCCAAGCCTTATCTGCTTTTTCTTTTTCTTAATTTAATTGTTTCTTAATTTCTAATCCCCTGAATTTTTTCCTTCCCCTAACGACCCAGGCTAACCTTTAGAGCCAGTTTCTCAGCAAAGAGCAGGGTTACTGGCACCTTTCAGGGGCTCAAAGGGCCAGTGAATTAGGCAGGTGCCAAGTGCTGCAGGAAGATGGATCTGAGTCTCACTGGTGCTGTTGGAAGGACAAAGAAACTGAGACAAAACCTTCCCCAGCAGGGAAGCAAGGACTGGCTGTCAGCTAAGGGTGGAAACTAAGAGTCAGACAGGCAAAACGAAGAGTGTAACATGCCACAGAATCTTGGAAAAGACCTCCAAGATCATCAAGTCCAACCTGTGACCCATCCCTATCTTGTCCCCCAGCCCAGAGCACTGAGTGCCATGGCCAGTCGTTCCTCGGACACCTCCAAGGCTGGGTACTCTAAACCTTCCTGGGCAGCCCCTTCCAGTGTTTAACAACCCTTTCCATGAAGAAATTCCTCCTGATGTCCAACCTGAATCTCCCCTGGCACAGCTTGATAATGTTTCCTCTTGTCCTGGCCTTTGTTCCCTGGGAGAAGAGTCCAATCCCCACCTTCCGTCAATGCAAACATGAAAAAAACAAGGACAAAGGAACACATGGAGACCCTTTTTTCCAGGCCATTCCACTGCTTCTCCATCTTCTGGCTGACCCAGGTTTTCCTGAGAACACAGAAAGCTGTTTGGGAGGGGTTATCAGCCCCCCTAAACCAACAGAGCTGTGATTCTCAATTAACTACTGAAACTTAGTCACAAATTAGCATAATTCAGGATGATTTCCTTGGGCTGCTTCTAATCTCAGTACTGCAGGGACGCTGCAGTTTTACCGATTTCTACCTCCTGCAAAGGAGCAGACTGTGAGTGGCCATATATTAATATCCAACTTTCACCCACGCTGTTCATGTGTCACGGTCCACAAGTGCAGCCCCGTCTCTGGATGCCCCCAGTTCGAGCCTGTCACGTGCAAACAGGCACACAAGGTTCCCAAGCTGCATTGCAGGCAGTGTGTGCAAAACAAAGGTCCCATAAATTAATCGAGTTATTCTCGTAGCAAGCTGGAAAGAAAGAGATGAAGCAGGGCAAGAATTGTTATTGCTATCTCTATTTTTAAATCCTTGGAAGGCACTCAGTTCCTACGGTGGTGAGGACCATATAAGTATCTAGACAGTACAGCAGGAGTGTTACGTGTGAGGATTTTCCATCTCAAAGGTGCCAGCTAGATAGGACCTCTTCCTCAATAGGGAAAGAAAAAAAAAAGGAGAAATATATTTTGAAATAATTTCCTATTTTTAAGCCCTTAAAAAGCAAGTTTAAGAAGCTGCAATTGTTCTGCTATGGTTGTGCTGTTCTGCTCTGGTTTTCTTTCCCTGTGGGACTTCTGCATTCAATTTGCTCTCCTGGTACTTTCATGAAATAGGAAACCATTTTTTTTCCTCTCCCAGTGCAGTCCCAGAGAGAAAAAAAAACCAAACCAAACCAAACCATGCAAGAAAAATTAACATTATATAGCAACATGCAGACAGACACCTTTCATGTGCATAGTGCTGGATTCTTTGCGGGAGAAGATGGACTTTTTGAGAGTCATGAGAGTAGTTATAAATGACACACAAAATAAAAACTACTGGGGAATTCCAAAGACAGAACACAGGCCAGACTACATGAGCACTGCTATTAATTGATGACATTTTTAATGCAATGTTTTGGGTTTGTTTTTTTTTTAAATAAAATATTTTTCTGCCTAAACATTTAGAACTGAAAGCTTCCCATTACGAGCTGAAGAGCAGCTGTAATGCACAGCATCAAAGCCAACGTGCCAGACAACAGAAGGAAAAAGAACAATATGTGCTCTCTTAGAAGTATCACTTCAGTTTAGTTGATTTACATTGATTAAACTCCACCACAGGGTCCTCTCTGGGAAACCAGATGGTCCCTGCACGTGGACAGACACACCTGGGGGCAGGTGAAGGTGTCTACGTCATCTCCTCATCCCTGCCCTCCAGAAATGGAAGGTCACCTAGGAGAGGAAATGAAGTTCACGTTTAATTCCCCTCTCCTCCTCTCAGCAGCCTCTCTAGGGAAGGTCTGTGAGCAATCCAAGAGCTCTGTTATTAAAGGCTCCATGTGCCTTCAGCTGAGCCCTGCTGGCTGCCTGGAGAGAGGGGCAGCTCCTGGATGAACACCCCAGCCTGGGAAAGGGGAGAGACACACACCACGAGAAGACCTGAGACGTATTTGGTTTGGTTCTGGGTAAACTTTCTGCTTAGCTGTCCCCAGGCAAGTGCATAAAATGAAAGCAGATAAGGTTTCCTTCAGTGTTTTTGCTTTCCCTGGAGAGGGGATTTGTCCAGAACTGAGCACCAGGAATTTTTCTCCTGACTCTCATCCACGCTCCCAGCTACAGATGATGGTGTTGAGTTCTCACAGGGTTTTTTCACCTTTCTCTGAGACTGAGTGATCTGTTCACGACGAAAGACAACTTATGTAACTCTGCTGAGGGTTCAAACACTTCTGCATTTGGGCTTTGTGAAGGTGTGGTGGTGTTTGGTGGTTGCATACACGCCTAGGAATGGTGCTGAGACACAGACTCTCTATTTTGAGAGGTGGGGGATGAGGTAGAACATTCTCATCTGAGGTAGAACATTCTCATCTCCCTTCCCAAATCCTCACTAGTACCAGCTGGATTGGATGAGACAGGACAGGGTTCGACTGCGAGAAGTAGAAGAGAAGCTGCATTACTGGCAGAGATCATATTCCACGGAGCATCACTTTCGAGGGATGAGAGAATTTCAGAACACCACAGTGAAATATTTTCCTCCCAACACTCAACCTAACACCCAGGAAAACTCAGTATTAATTAGCATCATACAATACTCCCCATTCTAACTTCTGATTAGTGCTCTGGGGATGAAACATTAGAGAGGAGCAGTCTGAAAGGGCTGGGGTTTTTTTTTACATTGATTCAGCAGTTGCTTGCAAAAAACCCGAGTTCATCTTTTGCCTCACCAGCAATGTTTTGTGGGAAAGACAAAATGCACAGGCACTGACCCTTCCTGTGCCTAAAGAATGTGACCTCTAGACCCTGGAAGATACAGCAAACCATGGTCCATGAGATCCTTTGAATATTTATCCAAATTGCCCTTGTGTGTTCCCTCCCTTTTCAAAGCCTTTTTTCCACAACTAAGTTTATTTGTAGGGCTGTTCCCAAAAACAGTACTTTTTTTTGTTGTTTTTAATGCAGTCATTGGAGAATATTAGTGGAAAATTAATTTTGAGTTCTTAAACAGATATTTATATTAAGCCATCCTACAATAATGATCCTGGCCTCTAGCCAGGAACTGAAGGTCTATTAAGCAAAGCACTCTGCATAACTAACTATGATTATTTACTCTGTCGGACCTGGCAGGATTTTTTTTATTCCTGAGTGCACTGTGGACAAAGAGCAGAATTTCCCAAATTTCTTGAGCAGAAGGAGGGGGTGAATGGACTATAATAACACTGCAAGATGCATATCCCTCTACCAGGAAAGATTACTAGAGAGATATCTCTATTCTCACCCTGGTTTACAATTCTTTACCATGTTTTCTAGAAGCGTTTGGGTTGAAGTGAGTTTAAATTACTCCAATTCAGATGCAAAATATAAGAATTTACTTTATGAACTGTATCCTTATGTAGAGGCATCCCATGGAGAGGATAAATGCAGATTATTTATTCACGTATAGTATTTTATGTGCTCCAAAGCAGAAACTGAAAAGAAGGGATTCACTACAACTGACCACCTTTCCATGATTGGCCTGATCCACCATGACATCCAAATTCAGGCAAAACCAGTTAATTTTCATTTCACTCGGGACCAGGAAATGACAGAATTCATCCCATGAAACCACATATTTTGGTATTATAAATATCCATCTTACTGAATGATAAATCTGATATTCCAAGAAAATTATTAACAGATACCAACTAATAGCCACATGCTTTATGTACTTGCAGAAGAAAGAATGAGATCTATTAATAGGAGAAAGAATGATTCTAAATCTGAAGACAGAAATAATTGGTCCTGATGCAATTGTTTCCCTGGCAGTTGTGCTGGGCTATTAAAGAGTAGATTGTACGACAGCAGCTTGCAAATTACATTGCAAAAAAAAAAAAAACCCAACCCAAAAAAAAACCACAGGGCAATGTGAAACAGAATAAGAAGTGACAAGTGTTAACCTACAAAGGAACTCTGTGACATTGCCGAGGTAGTAAGAACAGTAAGGTAGGAACATTCTGTTTTCATTTAGGATGCGTCTGCAAACATGATTGTCCCAACTAATCAAACCAGGTGGGCAAAAAGGAAATTACAGCTTCTTATCCCACACTGAGGGGCACAGGGATAGCAGTGCTGGATTCCCCTTGGATTTTCTACCACAGAGAAGAGCATTAGGGAACAGAGCCTACAAGTTCAGATTGCAGTGGCACTCACAAATAAATAGCTCTTGGGTTTCAGGTGGATTGAGGTCCCTCAAAACCCACTGAGGTTATGGCAGCTACATTTCCTGGCCCCTGTGTACAACTTGGTTTAATACAAATGCTTCTGTACTCGTAGCATCGCTGATCATTACTACGGTGGTGTTGCTTTAAAAATAGCCCTTTGACCAGTTTTCACCCAGGAAAACTAGTTTATGTAATTAACTCCAAATAATACTTCTGTTCTCCCCACTCTAAAACCAGAATGAAATTCCATACACTTCCCTGACAGCAGGAGAGGATGTCTGCGGTGGAAAAGCTACTCAGCATTATACAGTGCCCACTGATGCTCCCAGAAGCTCTTCCCTGGACTTTGCCAGCCACTGATGCACCATGAGAGCACATTGTAATGCAACAGCTGCTCCTCCTTAGGCAGACATGAATCATCATCTGGCTTTGATCATAACCTGTCAAAGGACAAACTACAACCTGTTTAAAAGGTCGAGATTGACAAATGTTATTTATGACTTGACCAGCATCCAGTAAGGTCATCAAAGGCTAACAGCAAAACCCTTCAAGTTACTCCAAAAGGAGTGATTTTTCGGTACTTATAATACTGATGCACCTTCAAGAACTACCAGGCTTGTTGCTGCATAAAACCCAAGAAGATGTGCTGGTGTATTTTATAGGAATACATCTTTAACCACGGGGATGACAAGAAGGGAATCAGGAATCATCAGCAGGGATTCCTAGAGGTAAATCATGCTTGGCCAATCTGATTACCCCCTACAATGAAACAACTACCTAGATGAAGGGAGAGCAGTGGATATTGTCTACCTGGACTTCAGCCAGGCTTTTGACACTCTCTCACAACATCCTCGAAGGCAAATTCAGGAGGTGTGGGCAGTGAGGTGGACTGAGAACTGGCTGAACAGCAGATCCCAGACGGTCATAACCAGTGGCACAGGGTCCAGTTGGAGGCCTGTCACTGGTGGTGTCCCCCAGGGTTCAATACTGGGCCCAGAATTGTTTAACTTGTTCATAAACGACTCGGATGAACCTCCTCAGCAAGATCACTGATGACAAAGAGCTGGAGGAATGGCCAATACCCCAGGGGACTGTGCAGCCCTCCAGAGGGACCTCAGCAGGTTGGAGAGATGGGCAGAGAGAACTGCCTGAAATCCAACAACAGCAAATAAATGCAGGTCCTGAACCTGGGGAGGAACAACCCCAGGCATCAGTAAAGGCTGGGGGTGACCTGCTGGAGAGAAGGTCTGTGGAGAAGGACATAGTGGACAAAGAGCTGTTCCTGAGCCAGCAGTGTGCCCTGGGAGCCAAGGAGGCCAATGGGATCCTGGGGGGCAGCAGGAAGAGCTTTGGCAGCAGGGCAGGGAGGGGATCCTGCCCCTGTGCCCAGCCCTGGCAGGCACATCTGCAGGGCTGGGGCCACCTCTGGCCCCTCAGCACAGCAGGGCCCTGGAGCTTCTGGAGGAGCTCCAGGGGAAGGGGACAAAGGTGCCCAAGGGATGGAGCATCTCTGGGAGCAGCAAAGGCGGAGGGAGCTGGGGCTGTTCAGCCTCCAGAGGGGACACTGAGAGGGGCCCTGCCCGTGTCCGTCAGTGCCTCAGGGAGGGGGCAGAGCAGGGACCAGGCTCTGCTCGGGGGGCACAGCCCTGGCACCGGAGGGACGGGCAGGAGCTGATGCCCAGCGAGTCCCCCCTGGACAGGAGGGAGAACTTCTTTGCCGGGCAGCGACCCAGCCCTGAGCAGAGACCAGGGAGGGTGTGGAGTCTCCTCAATGGGGATATTCCAGAACCACCTAGACACAATCCTGTGCCATGGGCTCTGCTGGAGCAGGGAGGTGGCACCAGATGCCCCACTGTGGTCCCTTCCAGCCTGACCCATCCTCACCCACCCTGTGTGGATGCAGCAGTGCAGCCCCTTCTGCTGGGCAGGAAGCTTTGCTAAGAGCAACCACTGCTGCTGTGGTGGTAGGAACTCGGTACAATCAAGGCTAGACCCTTGCTGTCTAATGAAGGTCAAACAAGAACACGCATTCCTGTCTATCAAAACTATCAGTGCCACAAAAAAGGAACCTGCAGAGGCTGAATTCCCCTGTACAGTGACAGCAAGGCCACACGCCTCTTCAAAGAGGGACAATGCTGATTGCCATGGTCATTAGCTCTATTTTCTCCAGTTCCAGCCCAGCCCAGGGGCAGACCCAAAATTCATTTTCTGCTGCAATGGCACAAACGAGCTTGACCCACAGCAGTGTCTCCCTGTGTGAATCCAACTCTGAGAACAGCCAAGCATCTTTGTTTGTTCTTTGGGCCAGTTTTCAGCAGCTTTTCATGATCTGTAAACAAGAGCAAGGACAGCAACCAGACTGCTTTGCCTTTGCAAACATTGTCATAGCATGACTTTTTTCTTTATTCTTTCTTTTCGACAAGATGAAAGGGTTTTCTGTTTCTCCACCCTTCTCCCTTGTCAACAAGAGGGAAACAAGAGGGAAAGTTTTCATCAGACAGGGAAACAATCACTGGAAGAAGACATTATAACATCTAAGACATGGACATATTGCAGATTTCTGGCCCAAAAACATGTAACAAAGGATTTATATTGTATATGAAGGTTTACAGCACACTCCAATTTTCAGAGGAATAAATCATGTCTGCTTGAGTTCTAACTACACAGAGCTAATAAGCACAAAGAGTTATACATTCCTGCTTCTTTGATTTAGAATTCAATCTCAGGTTCAAAGTTCTGGTTCTGCTTTATTTTTATGCAAGCATGTGGGTTGGGGAGATCAGAGGAATCTATTCCATCTCCCCTGCTGCTCCTGTATTTTATGGAGGTGACAGTTTTACTGTTATAATTTCATTACAAAAAATAATTGGTATCTATTTGCCCAAGATTAACTGTGCATCTGCCTCCATATTATACCAAAAATTATGCTACAACTAGGATCATATATATTTGTGAATTAATGACTCGGCCCTTTCTCACTCAAAATCCCCGTTGAGGCAAAAAAAAGAATTTGCTTTTAAAAAGGCTGCAGGATCAGTAAATCTAAGCTAAACTTGACAGCAGGACAGTCTTATTTGGGAAGGAATTTTTACTTGGGAAGAAATTTCAAGGCAAATGAGCTCAGTTCATAACGTGCTCCAGCAGTAAAGAAAAATCACGCTTCCCATGCTGCCCCAATGGCTGACATAATTTTGCTTGCTTTCCTTCCCTGTTAACTTGAGAATGCAAATTGCTTTGCTGTCAGGGTACATTTGTTCCCACTAATTCAAGACACTGCAGCAAGGCCAAAATATTTATTTTATTTATTTATTTTTCCACTCCAATTTGTGTTTTATCATACCAGGACCATCATCTACGGATTTCATTTACTGCAACATTATGCAAACAGCCCTTACGGGAAAGTCACCTCTCACTAATAGGAAAACTGTCCATAAAGAAGGCTCTTAATGCTTTAGGATGTGTTGCCTCAAAGGGCCCAAAAATTCTATCCAGACCAAAACTGAAAGGCCAAAATGCATATCCAAAGACACTGGGATTCTCCCTGCTTTGCAGTAGATGGGATGGACAGCAGAACACATCGTTTTAATTAGAGCTGGATGAGCAAACAGAAGCAGAGAGCATGTTTGTATAGTTCAATCCTCATCCTGTTCATGAATATCATCAAATTAATGCTGCCTTACTTTCAGCTGGGTGTATAATAAAACTGATCAAATTGTTTTCCTTTGACAAATGGTAAGCGGATTTTGATAATTTCATTGTTTGTATGGAAAGCATTTCTGCTCCTCTAAGAAATGAGATTTCAGCTAAAAAAAAAAAAATTACTGTTTTCACTGAAAATTCAGTTTTGCATTTTTCGGGGGGGGGCAAAGAAATCAACATTTTCCAATTAGAATTGTTTGTGCCACTTCAGGGGCTGAAATTGTTTTCTGTCACCTCCTTTGTTAAAATCTGGAAAAAACCAGTGACTCAGCCCTTCGAGCAGTGGGGACAAGTCCAGATCACTCCTGACAAGTGCTGAAGTTCGGAGCCTATTTTGCCATCTGCTCGTTCCGTGTGAGCTGCTCCATCGACAGCCCATCTCTACCAACACTCAAATGAGCTCTACACCAGTGGTTTCTAACTCTGGTCTCTTAGTTAGGGGCCAAAAATTAGGGGGGATGAATCAGACCACAGAAATCACATTTATGAGCAAGTCTTTTGTAACTAGTTTGCTTCTCTTCACCTTCCCCATTCACAAGGCAGCTGCTCATAAGACTTAACCTTGTCTCTTGGTGTCCTTTTCCCATCTTGGTGTCCTTTTCCCACCTTGGTGTCCTTTACCCACATACCTAGTCTTGTTTTAGCCTCATTTGTATCTGCTCTGACTTCTCTGGAGTCCTTTGGTTTACCATAGCACGTGCTCAGAATCAGGTCCCTCCTTTAGTAAAGGATTTAAACATACAAAACATAAAGAAAACAAACCCACTGAAGCCCTTCCACTTTTTAAAGTACATTCCAAAGATAACATGTGAACCAAAACCTTTGCTACTGGACATCTATCATTACAGCAGGAAATATTTTGGCTCAATTTTACTCAATATTCTCCATCAGGAAATAAAGACTCCCCTTACCATTCTCACCAGATGTCTTGTCTTTGCCATTTGTAGCTCCGGTTCCTTGTCTCTGTTAGGGAGGAAAAAAAAAACCACAAAAGAAATGGTTAGAACACACTTGAACTTGCATATTCCCTTTGGAATTACTAGAAGTTACAGTTGGATTTCTCCTCAACACGTTGGACAGTCAGTCACTCTCATGAAACGTTGCATTGAAACACGTGCTGTCAGAGCAGGAATCCTTAGTGCCATTTAAAGGTTGGACTTGGTGATCTTGGAGGTCTTTTCCAACCTAACAAAGGATTGATATTCTGTGATTTAGGCACAGCTGCATCACTGTGTGCCCCCATGTTAATTACCCCACGTTAACGATGGGCCATGTGTAATGAAGTTTCCAGCAGTGCCTGGGGATGAGCTGCAGTCCATCACCTCATCTCCTCTGCTCCCTGCTGTGCTCCCTTCCTGTGACTCAGGAGAACCACAGGGATATGCTGAGGCTTTAAAGCAGGGAGAAAATTATAAAGGGCCAAAGCTCAACTAGAAATTAATTTGGGTGATGCCATAAAAAAAAAAGACAATAAGAATGTTCCTGTAAATGCATCAGCAACAAAAGGAGGGCTAAGGAGAATCTCCTTCCTGACCTGACTTTTGCTAAAAGATCCATTTTGTGCTTTGGCCACTGGAGAAGATGGAACTTCCCACTTCAGCTGGCTCTGTGCAAGGAATAGCCTCCTGAAATTCCACAAAATCAACAATTTAAGCCACCAGCATCAGCACAGTCCAAATATTCACAGTGGCAGGGCTGTACTAGTGTGGTCACACTACTAGGGAACTTCCTAGCTTAGGAATGGTCACTCTTTAAAAATTACCCTGTATCCTCTAGAAAGCATCTCACAGGTACTTCGGCATCTTGAGGTGCTTCAGCAAGTGTGGCAAAACTTACATTTCTTATGCAAAATTATTCATGCTTGTGTGTGCGTTACTGAAACATAAAGAAATGAGCCTCTAGGGCTGGACATGTGAAAATCCAGGAGTATTGAGCTCAGTGAATAAATCCAGCTGCATGGAGCCAGCAGAGGCAGCAGGGAAGGCAACAGCTACAGCAGCACTGCAGACCAAATGGTTTGTACCCAGACACGGACACTCATGTCGATTCTTTAACGCAAATTCATATAGGCATATTTATTTAAAGGCATTTGCTCTAAAATATCTGGTTATAACCTTCTGGCTGCTCTGGTTTCTGCCCTTCATCTCCCAAAGCAGTGGCGTTTCCAAGGTGTTCTTTGCGCATGGAGCTGATCATGACGCACACACAAAACCCTCCTGCGTCCTCAGCTCCGACACAGGAGGGGGAAAGCAAGTTCTTCCAGCCCCTCAGGAGAACACAAGAGCTACAGATGGTTTGCTGTGCACACTCATGCCAGTGGTGTCCCATCTCCTCCTTCTCCACAACAGACTTCAGTGCACCTGGCTCTGCTCTGCTGGCTCTGCCTCATCTCTCACCACGAGAGACGATGAGACACAGCAGCCCCAGAGACCACCCTGAGCCCGCAACCACAGCGAGAGGCTCCTCACAAGATGGAAACACATCATTTGCTCCTCCCTGGGGCCTCAGAGCCAAGGCAGGAGAGAAAACTTCACCAGTAATGTCAAAGCAAGGGATTCTAAAGGGATAAACATCTCCGACGGAGGCAGAAACCAAGAAATCCATCCAACAGGGTTTTGCTAAGAATATTAACCTTGATGCCTTAATTAAAAATTTTGGGTGCCATTTCTGTATTTCAAGCAACATTTTAAAGAAGATTTTAGTGTTTATTTATTGGGACCTCCCCCAAACCACCAAAATACTGGATTTTCCTTTCAATAAAAAGGTAACTATACTGCTTTTTCCTCCCCTGCGTATTTTTAAATGCTTTTCCAAGTTGTCTTATTTCCTGAGCATTTCCAGGCTGTGCTACTTAGGCTTTACGAAAGCTTCTCTTTCCTCCCCTGGCTACACCTGTCAGGTTCAGTCTGCTATTGATGGAGTGCTGGAATATGGATTCACACATTTATTTCCTGTCTCCAGATCTGCCCTCAGGGAGAGGAGAACGTTGTCAAAGAAAATGAATAAAAACTCGGTTTTGGTAAATGAAGGTTTTTTCTATTCATGAGGTCATGACATTTTTCTTGAAGTTCAAAATCAGCTGAAGTATTCTACAGCCATTTGATTGGTGACCACTGGACTTAGAGAGAAAGAAGCCTCAAAGTCTGCCAAACCAATTTCTGACAACTTTTCTCTTAGTTATATATATATATCTATTGATCTATAAGCCCTGTGCTGTCTTCCAAGTGACTGCAATGGATTGGAAAGGGAGAATCAGTTTCTCTTTAATAAGGCACTTAAATTTGGGAAAAAGCCATCTACAATGGGATCATCCTCCTGCAAAGCCTTTAGCCTTTGATTTCAATACATTCAGTGGACCTACTTTTCAAAACACTTTCAAGGTGTTGGTATTATTAGCAGCTGGAGCTTCTTTCTTCTTTCATCACCTTTCATGATGCCACTGCAGGCTGCAGAACAAAGCTGAGCTTTCTGACGTGCTTCAGAGCACAAGGGGGCTAAACAAGAGGGGGAGGAACTGCAGGTATTTTCAAGAGGCAATGGATGAAAGCCCTCCAAGAATTGCTATAAAAGGTATTGTCCTCAGATGCAACAGATCAAATCAAAATCACTGACATACAAGAAAAAGAATATTAATTTCTGGGGTCTGATGGTCTCACAGGATGGGTCAGGCTGGAAGGGACCACAGTGGGGCATCTGATCCAACCTCCTTGCTCCAGCAGGGCCATCCCAGAGCACATGGCACAGGGTTGTGTCCAGGTGGTTCTGGAATATCCCCAGAGAGGAGACTCCACACTCTCTCTGGTCTCCGTTCAGGGCTGGGTCACTGCCCAGCAAAGAAGTTCTCCCTCCTGTCCAGGGGGGACTCGCTGGGTATCAGCTCCTGCCCGTGCCTCCGGTGCCAGGGCTGTGCCCCCCGAGCAGAGCCTGGTCCCTGCTCTGCCCCCTCCCTGAGGCACTGACGGACACGGGCAGGGCCCCTCTCAGTGTCCCCTCTGGAGGCTGAACAGCCCCAGCTCCCTCCGCCTTTGCTGCTAAGCGAGGATTTCCATTCCCTACAGCTTTGAGCCGGCTCCCTTCATTCAGACATTGCTTCTAAAACTCCCCAGCATTTTCTAAGGCAAGCACCAGGACAGAAACATTGACTAAACTTTCCACCAGGCATCAAAGAAACATCAGAGCTAAAATGAACACGAGTGCAAACCCGTAACGATTATACAGTAAAACAGGATAAACAGTTTTGTTGCTGTTGCTGCGTAGGAGGAAACACAGCTTATGACTGCTTCGGGCTACATTAATTTTTAACTCAGTGGCTTTACGGAACACCAAAGACACATAATTAAAAATGTCTCCAAAAATCAAAGTTAGTCCCAATTTGTCTGCAGAGGAAGTAAAAAAGGCGACGGCCATATGCTCAAAATCCCAGGAAGAAAGGAACAGGTTTACTTTCCACAGCAGCCAGTTACTGTGGTATGAAAAAGTGTACTAAATTAGTCCCCTGGGCGTATAAACTGAGGTCAAAAGTGAATTTGCAGCCAGGAGGACATTTCAAGAAGAATGTTAAATTACTGCAGCAGCTTCTCTACTCATGTCCCAGCCCCTCCTGCACCCCCGAGCCTAATTTTTGCCTTTAATCTTACATTCTATTCTTGTCTTGAAATAGCCTGACCTTTTCATTTATGCTTTTAATTACCACCTCAGTCTCAGGGATTGTAACCAGGTGTTGATTAGAGAATTTTGGGGGGCAGAAGGGTTGTTTGCTTTACGATGAGCCACAGAAAATCCAAGATCAGGGACATGAAGCTGCCAGAAAGTTCTGACAAATGAGCAGTAACAGCAATAACATCATCCTGCTGCTTCATCTCAGGGCAGGGTCACACGGTACAGGGAGCTGTATCCCAGTAGAGCAGTGGCTGCTGGATGTGTTTGGACAAAAAAGAAAGAAGGATAAAGCATCCAAGAGTGGAATTAAGAGAATAAAAACAGTGGAAATTTTTTGTACAGTGGACAGCAGAAGAGATCAGCACAGACTCGACTCAGGACGTGGACACACATGACACGTCATTAGGATGTTCTGTGCTCTCTGGCACTGAAGTCTGTGCATGTCCCAAGCTTTTCCTAAGCTTTGTTTTGCTACCAAGTGCATCGCTGATGTGTGACAGAAGGAAATACATGTTGGTTCTGTGCAGCACAGAAATGGCTGTGGCTCAGCCCTCGCTGTGCCAAGCAAGTCTTTATTCTGCACTACCACCCCTTCTCCATACAGAGCTTCCTCTGTGAGAGACATAAATCATACCCAACTAAACTATTTCATAAGCACCTTTCTTTTTTTTCTTTTTCACAGCCTTCTGCTTTAATTAAAAAATACAGCTGTTTCAGCCTTGAAGTGAAAAAAGTACTGAAAAATACATTTTAAAGATTTATGAAGTTTGTGACCTTTCTGCAGATAAAAATGTCACTGCAAATATCTGCTTAGGGACTTTCCATGTTTTCCAAGTAAGGAAAGCTTCCCAATCACAGCAGACTGATCAGGAGATACAGGGATTCCTACCTACTCTTTTTCAGGACTAAATGCTTAGAATCCTAGAATTGTTTGGGCTGGAAGGAACCTTAAAAGTATCTTGTTCCAACCTCCCGGCCATAGGCAGGGACACCTTTCACTAGACCAGGTTGCTTAAAGGCCCATCCAACTTGTACAATTCCTTGGATTCAATTAGGGTTGAGTACCCAGAAACAAAGGAGGAAAGTCCTTACAAACTCTCGGTTGATCTTTGATGAATTTTAGGCCTCTGAAGTAAGTCCCAGCTGAGGTTTATTAGACTAAAGGCGTAGGTAGATCCCAAAGCACATCAATTATCTAACCACTACTGGCTGAAGGGTGATGGAACATTTACTATTTTCCCCTAATTTCGAGGACATTCTATCAACAATCACACTTCTTACAGAGTAAAGAAGGAATTAGAGAAACCTGGATTAGAAACACGTAACATAATGTGGGACTACACATTTCAGAGTCTCCTCTTCAATGTACCTTCTGTCCAGGCACATCATACTCAGCTCTCCTAGTTCTGAGAATCCAGAGTTTTCACAGAGGACTGGAAAAGCCCTGCCAGCCCACGGAGCCCACCCTGTGCCCGATGCCCACCTTGTCCCCCAGCCCAGAGCACTCAGTGCCACGGCCAGTCCTGCCTTGGGCACCTCCAGGGCTGGGCACTCCAACCCTCCCTGGGCAGCCCTTCCAATGCCTGACCACCCTTTCCAGGCAGGAATTCCTCCTGCTGTCCCACCTGAGCCTCCCCTGTGGTGGGCACTGAGGGAAACATCAGCTTTGCTGGTAGATCAATACCCTGGGCATACGTGCCACTGGAAAATAACTACATGATGAGGTGACAGCCTGAACCAGCAGGAATTTCACAATTGCTTTTCCTTCTAGCAAAGGGCACAAGCTGCATATTAGAAACTAAATGAAGATCCAATATTTAAGCAGGGGCAGGAACCAAGCAGCTCTAACCTGGGATGAGTGGATACACTCAGGAGAACTTGGGATTTAAAAATTATTAATTGGATGAAACTCATCCTCATTGGATATTTCTATTTGACAACCTCTTTCTGATGTCATGCACTGAAACTGCAGCACTCAGCATTTCACACACTGAAGTGTGATAAACATTACTCTTAACCACAACATAGCAAATAATTTGGCTAAAAAAAGGCAAAATATGTTAATTACAATGTTTAAGAAAATGTTAAGAGCAGGGAAAACGATGTTGCTGTGATGGAAGGATTTGTGTTTGGTGAACCTGCAAAGGACACAGGGCCTCCAAATAATGGGACTGGAATTTTAGCACCACTGTATTTTTTGGAATTATATATCAGAAAGCATGAAAATGAACAGCTGGTAGAGATAAAGTGCACTGCTGGAGAGCCAGGCACAAATTCTGCCATTTCACTCCTTCTCCCCTAATTATGTCTTCTCAAAACCGATCTGCAGACAGATGGCAAATCCCAAACCCACTCTGTGACGTGCAGGTTCATTCACATCAGTCACAGCCAGGCACCTAAAGAACATCTGCAGACAGAAGGGAAGAATCCCAGAGAGAGGGCTGAATACAGCAATGAAAACTGCACGAGGAGCTGTACAAATAAACCTTCCCCACTCAGCCACTTGTGCCTCCTTTACAAGCTCCTCCACTCCTCTGCCATGGTTTTTATAGATGTGACAGCGAGCATTTATGAGATGAAAACGTCCTTCAAAGTCCACATTTAAGGTAATTGCATCAGGTACAGAACATCCAGCCAGGATTTCGTCTGAGCCATGGATAGATCTGATAATGTGCCTGTTACTTCTGTCTCACACATCAGCGTACGAAATCACAGCCCGCGTTTTCTGGGCACCTGACACAAAGGAACAATATTTAGCAACTCGCACTTCAGCACTTCCCCTCACCTTCTCCCTGCATCCTCCTTTACACCAAGGGAGTTTTCCACAGACAGAGTTTTCTGTCTGTCTTCTGTTGCCAGGGCAGCTCAATATTGCCAGAGCAAGAACACCAGAATCCATCTTCCCATCCTGGCTGTCAAAGCTAAATGATCCCTGGCACTCTGACAACTCCTGTAATCATCCTCGTGGGTCAAGCAGCGTTCTACCTGACTAGCTCTTGATTGTCCCTAATTTTATTAGGGCTCTCCTATAGCTATTTTAATAAATTAAAACTACACAGGTGGGCTGAGATGAACTGATGGGATCCAAACTGCAGTGGGTAAAAGCTGGCACAGTGACAGTGGTTTTCTGTGACTCTTCTAGTCACTGAAGGCGCACGGTTGTGCCCATTGTCCTCCTGGAAACCCCAGTACTATTTGTCAGAAGTTGTCAAGCGTGTGATAACTACACGATTTGGTTTGCAGTGTGGTCATTGCCCATGTAAAACACACACTTTATTCACACATCTGTGCAAAATGCACAAGGAGTGCCTTGATCCCGGGGTTGCTCACAGACTTAGGGCATTTGCCTCAATTTGAGAGGTGAGATTTGTTCACTTTTGTCCAGACAGTAGTTTTGGCTTGTGGTGAGTCCCCAGAACAGGCACTTCTGAGTGCCCAGAGATACCAGGGCTTTGGTACCCAGAACACGTAAAATCAGAGAACGGCTTGAATTGGAAGAGACCTTAAAGATTATCCAATTCCAACTCCCTGCCATGGGCAGGGACACCTTCCACCAGCCCAGGTTGCTCCAAGCCCCATCCAGCCTGGCCTTGGACACTTCCAGAGATCCAGGGGCAGCCACAGCTTCTCTGGGCAACAAGTTCTGATGCCTGCCCACCCTCAGAGGGAACAATTTTTTCCAAATATCCCACCTAACCCCACTCTCTGGCAGTATGAAGCCATTCCCCCTTGTCCTGTCACTCCATCCCTTGGAAATAGTCTCTCTCCATCTTTCTTGCAGCCCCTTCAGGTCCTGCAAGACCACAGTGAGGTCCCCCCAAAGCTTCTCCTCTCCAGGCTGGACAATCCCAGCTGTCCCAGCCTTTCCTCCCAGCAGAGCTGCTCCATGCTCTGACCATCCTGATGCCTCCTCTGGACTCCCTCCAGCAGCTCCATGTCCTTGCTGTGCTGGCCCCCAAGGCTGGAGGCAGCTTCCAAAATAAAAGAGGAGGCATCTGATGGAAAGGGGCAGAGAGAATTTCTGGGCTACAGGAACCTACTTACAGTGCTGGTGTTGAATATTCCAACAGCACAGAAAGGAACTTTCACTGTGCCCGACTTTTGCCAATGCCGGGCTGTAATTTATAAATCAGCACAGTGAGAACCTGCTGATTTTGTATTCAGATTCCATATTATGCTCTAAACCAGATATTTACACCAACACCAAATGTAATCAACGTAATTAGCACAAACAGTAGCTTGCTTAATATTTAGTTTATTAGCATATTTTGAATTAAAACATTATTTCTCCGAAGACATTGTAATCACAATTTTATTTTTTTATTTTTCTTTTCTGAGGCGGGGATTAATGGAATCTTTGAAGTTAATTTTGAAAGCAGCTGCAAGAATGTGTTTCCCAAATCCTGTTAATTACCGTGCCAGCCACGAGAAGTAATCCCTTTTTTTTTTTTCCCCCTGCAGGAAATGGAGGGTTTGATCCAGCACGGCTTATTTACAGAGCTAACTCACACATGGACAAGTCGTTGTCTTCAATTCAGCAGAATTACTTGCACGAGCGCAGGTGGAACCTCGGGGTGGTACTGTGGGATTTCTCTAAGCTGCACGTTGGGTTTCGTTTAGCAAAGGGCAAAGAGGGTACAATCAACTACAGAACAAACCTTCTCACACCACTTGCCAAAGAATTACCTCAGTTCTCATTTGGACGTCGTTTTTCGTTATCTATTTCCAAGGTGACCCCGGAGGAACATTTCAATTACATAATAATTGATTAAGCTAAATGGCATAAATAAAAAGTGGCTGAGGTTCTTAAGGTGGTCTCTTCCTTTTTCCTCCTACGGTTTCTTATCTATTGGTAACAACAGACCTGGCATTGCAGTTCCAGAAAGGGCATCACTGGGCAGGAAACCTGCCTTAAGAACTCCCACTTCCCATTCTAGCCCAATCCAACCACACCTCCCAATCCCCAAGGCCTCATTTCTTTGGAAATAATTGTTTGCAAGGTCACACAGAAAACAGGAGCACGAAAATTATTCAAGTCAAAAATAACCCTGTAGCAGAGCTGTGTTGAAAACAATCATTGAAATGATCCAGCTAAAAAAGGAAATACATGTTTCTGTTGATCATTTCACTGGTGCAGTTGATGTGCCGGATGCACAAAAGAGCTGAACCAGGGCAACCTGAATTATAAGCCTTGGCCACCCGTGCAGGCAATGCAAATAGTTCAGAGCAATTGATGGGGAGCAAGGGAACCTGGAAAAAAGCACCTGGGTACGGGCAGTGCCTTGGTTATCCTTTAATATTGGCATCCTCAGATAGGAATAGTGTCCTAAGCCAATTCAGGGGTCAAGATTCCTGCCTAGGCATAATATAACTGATTATGGATGGTGCTTTTGTAGCAAAAAATTTACTTTAGATTTCATTCTACCAAAGCCTTCTGAAGTTTCGGGTAATTTAATTTGCTGAGCTGTAAACCCAGCTGTAATTGAGTTACAGGCTGTCTTCAAGGGACAGCTTGGATTATTCATGGCGAAAATCTGCACTGACAAATTGCTTCATATCTGATCATATTGCCTATCATTATTAAAACAGGCTGCTTCTTCCCAGACTGCAAAAATTCTGGTGGTTTGTTTTTTTTTTTTTCTCTTTTTTTTCTGTTGGCGTGTTTTTATTTCTAGTTGTACGATTTAAAAAAAAAAAAAGTAATAAATCTGTTCTTATTTTCTCGCTGTTTCCCTTACACATTTCAGAGGCAAACAGATGCTCTTACAGTCTGCTGGGCTGCACTAGTGACCGGCCAGCCACGTTTTCCAGAGGTATTAATTGTGGCAGCTCTGAGTCACCACGCAGAGGAACTTTCTGCCTCCACTTTGGGGCAAAACACTTGATTTTCAAGACAAGAGCGAGTGGACCAGGGTGTTTATGCATCACTGAACTCCGCTCCTCGAGCCAGTCTGGTCGCAGGGAGCAACTCCAAGCAGCCCCCCAGCCACGTGCAGGGATGGCAGGGATTTCTCCAGGGTTATTCCAGCAGCAGGGAATCACTGGATGGATGACGCAAACCCACTATCCCCGTCCCTGTGCCGTCGGCACATCCCTGCCAGGGGAGCCTGGGATCTCCTGCTGGAGCTACCTGGAAACAAGGCATTGCTTGGCATGGAGGGTTTGTCCCCTCGTTGTTTAAATCCATGATGTGGAGATGCTTTGTGGGGAGAGTGACGCAGTTCAGAGCAAACTCCCGGTGCCGGGAGCCCAAAGTGCAGCCAAGGGATGACAAACAGCCTGGCCAGAATAAGGGGAAAACAGGCAGGGTGATGCACAAAGTCACCCTCATCTCCAGGAATAAGGGGCAGCAAATAAATAAGCTCACACGCAGCAAGCAGAAGAAAAGTCAGGGCACTAGCTGTGAAAAAAATCAGGATCTCCACAACTCCCAGGACACTCTGTGGAATGGATGCTGCTCTTCATTTCATTGCCAACAGCAGCTGAGAAGATAAGAAAGCCATTTTCACTACGGGCAGTTCTCAGGGGCCCTGGCCCCAGGACAGACATACCAGGTCACCTGCCCTAAGACTAAATGCTCCACAGCTCCTGCAGTGCCAGAGCCATGGAACAAGTCCAGGGAAAAAGTGGTCAGGAAGATTCAGCAAAAGCTGCCCCACATTGTTTGAAACATTCTCCCTCCACTGACCTGAAGGGACCCGACAAGAAGGATGGAGAAAGACTATTTACAAGGACATGGAGTGACAGGACAAGGGGAAATGGTTTCACACTGAAAGAGAGTAGGTTTAGATGAAATATTAGGAAAAAATTCTTTGTAGTGTGTGTGGTGAGATTCTGGAAGAGGTTTCCCAGAGATGTCTTATCCCTGGAAGTGTTCAAAGCCAGGCTGGATGAAGCTCTGAGCAACCTGGTCTGGTGGAAGGTGTCCCTGCTCACAGCAGGGAGTTGGAACTGGATGAGCTTTAATGCCCCAAACCATTTTGTGATTCTATGAACTGTGTTTTCCAAGAGAAGTTCAATGAAACCTTGCAAGCTTCTCCACTCCAAGTAATCCTTAGTCATTCCCTCTGTCTTCAGTTTCCCATTATGTGCCAGGCTGTATTCTGCACTTTGTGCCTTCCATATGAAGCAAAAGCAAAATGTTACCCACCTTATTCACAAATGAACACAGCAAGCCTTCATGCAATGCCATTAAAAGAGGACTCCAATGTGCTCCTCCACAAAAGTCATGCATTTTGTCCTCAGTCTCACATATTCCTTCCATGACTGGACAGAAAACAGCATTTCCTCAGAAGTTTCATGCAGAAAGCAGATGTAGATCCAGCTGTGCTGCCTGACACGCTGCAGTCAGGCAAACACATCTATTAAAGGCTTACATGGCATGACTGCAAAAGGTAGCGCTAGAATTCGGGTAACTTGCAGCTCACGATTCCCAATATTAATGCTAAATCCTTTGCTACCAATATTTATACCACCTGCAAACCCGTCCCTTAAGTCCAGTTCCAGGCTGGAAGCTCACCAAGCTTTTGATCCACACAAGGAATACAAAGCCGTGCTCAGAATAAGAGCCCTGTGGAACAGGGAGGATCTCCTGTGATCTGCCTGGAGAGGTTCCTCCAGCTTGCCTTGGCTGTTGGTGCTCTCCAGTAACTTGAGAATGTGCTGAAGGAAAGGAGTGATAACTAGCCAAGTCTGACTGGCAAATTGAAACTGGCATCAAGCTGGCCTGCCTTAGGCATTTGGCTGCCCTGCTTAGACTGCAGCACATGTGTGCTGGCACATGCCTTTCAAAGTGTGCCAAGCCAACAATATGTTTGCTCTCTTCCAGGGGTGTGTATCTGTCAGATCTGGCTGCAGCAGTGATATGTGTGAAGCCACACGTCTTATTTTTCCCCCCATGTCATCTGTAGAAAGTTGCCTTTCTTCCCATCCTCTCTTCCTCGTCCTCCATTCCCATCTAATTTGTAGCAGTTTATCTTCTGCCTCCTTTAACCTCACATGGCTGGAATTCAAGGAAATGGATTTCACTGTCATTCAGATTTCCTTCCAGAACACCATATAACTATGCCTTAGGTTCAAATAAAAGTCATTCTTCAGAGCACTTCCATTATTGCTAGAATTATGTGCTTACAAGTCAACACTCAGTGTATTCAGTAATTAAAAAAAGAATAATTTAATACTGTGTATTTGAAAGAGAAGCATTATTTCCTACCAGAGAAAAATAAGGACAGGACCCCATTACTTGAAACATTAAAGCTAGAGAATGAAAACCCCTAAAATTCAGATGACTGACAGAATCAATTAGGCTGGAAAAACCCTCTGAGATTATCGAGTCCAAGAAGAACACACATGGGATTTTTATGAGGATTATTTTCCTGCTTCCGTACCTCTCCCCTCCCAAAGCTGGAATTTAGCCTTTCCAAATGTGTTTTCACATTTATTCAGGCATTAAACTCTGGTTCATCTCATGGAGGCTTCTCTCCTTCACCAGATTATGGTGCATCAAAATCTGCACTCTTCTTGTTTGGTACCTTTTAAGGAAAAGTCCACCTTGGACACCCAAAGCCCATCTCCCCCATCCCCTGATCAAACCAACCCCACCCCTCTGCCTTGTTGAGGCTTTGCTGAAACACACAGAGCTGCTGAGCAGAGATGCAAAGGTACAGCAGAACTTGGATGGTGGTGTTCATCAGGGATGGATCAGTTGAATAAATCTGGATCAGAAACATCCAATCACTAATGGCAAACATTTTGTGGGAAGGTGCCACGTGTGCAAAAACATTCTCACAAGTCACACCCTACTGGTTCCTTCAAGAGATGCCGACTTAGAAGCTTAGAATGGTTTGGAAGGGACTTCAAAGATCATCTCGCTTCAACCCCCTGCCATGGGCTGGGACACCTTCCACTTGAGCAGGTTGATCAGAGCCCCATCCAGCCTGGCCCTGACAGGACCCTTCCAGTTGTCTCACTGATTCACTCCAGAAGATCCTTGACGAGCTTTAGCACAACATGGATTTGTCTGTTTCCAAGGACAGTGCTAGCTTGGGCATTTCTGACCTGTGCTCCACGATTCCCACAAAAGGTGCACCCAAAATCCCTGAAAACACATCCACATCAGTGCATACAGCTAGCCAGGATCCCCGCTGGAATCTCTTCTCCTTCACATTTTGGAGACCCACGCTGTGCAGGGATCCAACACAACCACTGCACACCAGTTCCAAGTTTAGACCATTCTAACCTGAGCAAGTTTCAGGTTTCTCTGGTGGGGCCGTTGCAGCTTTCCAGCTGTGCTGGCACCATCCACCAGCTGTAACCAAACCTGCCAGCCAAGGCTGGTGACAAACCAGCTCAGACTTTTCTGCCAGGCATCTGGACACCAGGACTCCCTAAATATGCATTTACAAACATTTTAGCTTAATTAGAGCTCTATGTTTCCCTACACACCCTCATACCTGGTGCCACCCTCCTCACCAGCTCGCTGTCTCAGTCCAGGTATCTCTGAGGTCTCCAAAGTCAGAGAGGACAACACCTTTTGCAGTTTTTTTCCCTTTCCTTCTGTTTCTTACTTCCAGCTCTAACAACAGGGCTCTCTAACATCACTCCATCTACTGCTACAGTGCCCACAGTGTCAGCTACACCACTGGTTAGGGTCATATTTCATGCACTATATACCAAGGTGATAATACAAGAACATCCAGTGTCTGTAAAATAATACTTTTCTCCTTAAGAGGAAAGACAGTTCAGCTGTAACTAATATTCAAGGCATGTAGACAGACAATTTTCATTTCTTCTCTGACTAAACTTGTGCTTCTCCCTCCAAATTCCATGTTAATGCACAAGTAAGGCCACATCTCACTTGGTATGAATTGATGAGTTCAGACACCACCAGCCAAAGACCTGGTCTATGTGACACTTGCCCAATTTAGCTCTAAGTAGACTAGTCTGGTCTCCAACGGAGCAGATGCAGAGAGTGGGAATAAGTTGTGACCTCAAATCCTGTCATTATTAATGTTTCAGAGTTGCAACTCCTCTGCAGATTCTTGCCATTTGTTTTCCTAATAAGAGAAATGTAGCCTATACAGTCTATCTCTCTCTTTCCAGAAGAGAAATAAAGACTGGTTTTTTAATTAAATTAGAGGATGATGAAGAAAAAACCCCAGGATTATTTATGATTTTACCTTGTTTCTAGTTATCTACTATTTTTTTTATTTAGAAACCCAATATCCAAACAACTGAGGAAACAGCACACCTTTTCCTAGAAAGGGGGTGAGTGTGTGTTATTTGTCTTCATTAGAAGATCCTATGCCTTGCAGAGAGAAAAGTCGTGCCTGGCTGAGAGAATTTAAGGCTCTGGTGCAACTGAGAGGTTGAAGGAAGGCACTGCTGTGCCCTGATGCCTGCAGCCTTCTTCCCCCATCCCCTTCCACAGGTGTCATGATTCACAGACCCACTGTCAAGGCCACTCTATTACAAGCTCTTCTATAGCAAAGTTAAAGAGGCAAAACATGTAAACACATTTTCCAAGCCATCCCTAAAAAAAAACAAACCAAAACTGACGCACAACAGCAAATTGCAGTTTGGAAATCAAATAGTTTATTCAAATCCAAAAAACCCACCCAGAAGCCTTTAATGAAGATGCCACAGCTGCTCCTGCTGAACTTATTGCCACTATACAGCACATTTCATCATTAGCACGATCTAGTTAATGTAGAAACTGTTGGATAATGACTCTTACAAACTTGCCAACTCATTGCAAATTTAAGGATATTGGACTAGAAACTAATATGCCTTCACAACCTGAAATTATATTATCAAGAGCTGCAGCATGAAGGTTGGAGTCTTCCTGTTGCTCAAATGCGGGAGTCCTTGTTTTGTTCTTTTGCAAGAAAACTTGGTATCTGAAGCACACTATTAAAGCTAAATGCCCTTTTCTAAAGTGTTTTTGTTTGAATCTGTTGGCATTCTATCCACTGCAAGAAAACCCGCGTGCTTCTGCCAGTTCCATCAAATTAAGAACAATTTCCAACATCACTTCTAAGTGCTATTTTAGAAGATGCTTGATCCCACTGAAACCACACTGATGGAAGGAGTAGGCAAAGTGACAGATGTAAAACTTATTGTTCTCCCTTCCTCCTCCTCTTTTGAGCTGCAATTTACCACTCAGCTAATAAATAGACACGAGTTAAAATTAAAAACTGATGTTCATGTGCTTATCTAGCCCACCCCCATCCTGTAACAGCTGCACAATTTCCTCCTCCACTCTGCCATGTTCTTGCTGTGGTTTTTAGAGTTAAACAGTTCTCATACCTGGGTAAAACCTCTGTGAGGCAAATAATGAACAACTGAAGGTCATGGCAGTGTCTGAAAGATGTACCCAGAAGGGCAGATGAGTGGCTGGTTCAGATCCCACCCCAGGACTGGAAGCACCACAAAAAGCAGGAGATCCTCAAAACAAATAGTGTGTTTTCCCCCTGCAAACCCCAGCTCTTTGACTCAGTGCCAGCAGGATTACCATCCTACAATCCTCCCTTGTGTTAATCTGATTCCACAACCTTAAACACCATCTCAGTGACATGGTTTCAGGTGAATTTATTAGAAGAACATAAGAAAGAAATGAAGAAAGAACCCAGTTTTGCCATTTAACTACCTGAAGCAGCCACAGTTTCAGACAAAAGCCTTCACCTACACCTGATGTTTCACACTCAAGTGTGTCCCTCTCCTTCTGCTGAGCACACCTGTCCAGAGGGACAGGGACACATTCCAGGTTCTCCCCCAGCCTGGAGGGAAGGGATGTGCCCAAACCACCGTGCCATGAAGTACTGTTTGCTTGAAAACACCCACAGCACAGACTGATTGGTGTCTCACAGACACACCTCAAAGCCTGGTGAAGCTCCATCTCCAGAAAAATACCTTTGATCCCAATGTTAGCCCATGCCAGTCTCCATCTCTGCCCAGCTGGCTGCCTGGGTACCTCCCACTGAAGTGATCTGAGCTTCAAAACAAAGGTCCGCTGCTCCAAACTTCTCATCTCCCCATGAATTCCCTGCACACCCCTATTACAGGACACACAAACACCCTTCAGGATCCTTTAGAAGGTGGACACAGCACAGAAGTGGCTGAAGGATTCAAAAACCCAGAGGCAACATAAGGGAAAGAATTTTTTGCAGCTCAAAGAAACAAGTTCTTTGTATTCAAACCCCCTATATTTATGCAGAGATGAAGCCCCCAGCTCTTCACCTCCTCATCTGTGGGGTCAAACCCCCAAGATCTCCCTGAATTCCATGTGCCTGGTTGCTTGACACCTGTTTCCAAAGGCGAGCCAGAATATCCTGGCAGCTGGGCCAATTCTCAAATAGTACATCAAGCTGCTGGCTCAAACCAGCACTTGTGGTGCCCATCAGCACCCTGGCACGGCAATCAGGACTGCACTTCACTCTCACTGGGTGAGCCTCTTCCAGGGCAGGTTCCTCTCTTAAATCACAGGTGCCTCAGGCAATCAAGAGAGATTTCCCAAATGGCTCTCCAGAAGTGAGACACCTGAAAAGAACGTGTGTTCCAGCTGAGCTCCTCCCCAACACCAGCCGTGCCGCTCTGGCCCTTGACACCAAAATAACATCAGTGCATCCAACAAGGCAGAACAGCAGCCAGGGCTGTAAGACCACAGTGTTTGTGGCAGGACAGTCCTACCCTGAGATGCATACCATGCAAGTTCAGCTGCTGGCACCAGGATGCTGTGTTGGTGTTAAATCATGCCAAAACCATCCCGCTTCACCACACTTTGAAGGCACAGCCTGCTTTTTGAAGCAGGGTTTGACAGATGAGCTGGCTTGTAGATCTGTGACTACCACTCCATCACCTTAGAACCATAAAAGCCCAGCCCAACTTCCACAAGGCAGATCCCTCCACAGACTTCCTTGAAGTGTGGAGCTTCTCCTGTGACGCAGGGACACCTCTTCATGGTTATTCCCCAGGGGATGAGAGAAAAAGATATCTGCCCACTGTCTCCTGTGGTGACTTATATCCATATCTACTTGCTGATAATATTTCTTTTGCCAGCTTTGATACAAGTGCTTTAAAATAACTGCTTTGTTACAGTGCACTATATTACTCTGTTATATAATACCCTACTAGTAGGTTTCTGGCTTTCACACTGTGTAGCATTAATCCTGGTTAAGATCCTTCATCTGTTCACCTGTTTGTTAATTTGCCATAATAAACAAGTCATTTTATACAAATATATCTGGTTTGCCATCATTAAAACCTGTGGGATGAAGTGATTTAATCATCTCTCTGTAATTCCTTAGATCTGACACAGCCCAAGGCTAAGATTGGATTCAGCCACACCTAAACCCTTCTCCGAGAAGGGGTTTAGAAAGCAAGGGAGTCCTTTCTGCATCTTGTGACTCTGCAGCAAAGCTTTTTAATAACTTTGTCTAAGCCTTCTACTCTCCTGTGACAGTGTTTAACTCCTTCCCAAGTCCTGAGTTCTGAGGACAACCAGAAACATTCCACACAGGAGGCAAGAGGGAATGCTGTAAAAATGTCTGTGTGATTAAATGCTTCTTTGGGAACCTCGTGGCAGGGGGACACCATGCCCTAACACCACCTGCAGCACGTCACATGGTTAAAGGACTGATAAGACGACAGGATTCCCTGTGGTGAACCCAGTTTGTGCCAGGAGTGAGTTTAGAGGCTCACTGGTGACACAACTGGCTGTGAACAGCCATGTAGCATTGGGCTCGGAGCCCATTACCCCAGACCACTTCCCCCAGTTCATACTGGGTGACTGGAGATCTTTATTGGAAGACAGGCTGCATCTCACTGACAGTAGCTGATGTTTTCCAGCATGGCTCTTCTCTCTGGACTCATTAAAAATAACAGAAAACAGCTACAGACCTACAGAAAAGGCTCCTCGGTTATCCGAGAGCAGATTTCCAAAGGTAAAAATGCATCTCTGTACGCAGTGACATCCCCAAGAACTTCCCTGTGCAACTAAGGGATCTGTCTGCCACCAAAGCCAGGCAGCAGGAAGCACTAACCACAATTGGCAATGCCACTAGATCCAACTCCTACACCTCCCATTCCCACTACTTACAGGGCCAGACTCCTGCCAGGCAGACAAAGCTTATTAAACACACATTCAGACAAATATTCCAGAGGAAGAAGTGTGTAGGGTTTTCCCTGAAGAAAATTTCTTCTCCCTTCCTGAAAAAAAAGTTAGCCGCTAGAAAATAGTAAAACACTACAGCCAGATGAATTACTGCTTCCTGTTCAGCCTTCTCCACCAGGAGACTGGCAATCATGGAATCATGGAATGGTTTGGGTTGGAAGGGACCTTGAAGATCATCCAGTGCCACCCTCTGCCATGGGCAGGGACACCTTCCACCAGCCCAGGTTGCTCCAAGCCGGACACTTCCAGGGATCCAGGGGCAGCCACAGCTTCTCTGCCCAACCTGTGCCAGGGATTCACCCCCCTCATGTCATAAATCATCATAATCACTGCCCATAAACCAAAAATAAGTTAATTTTGCATGAAGCAGTAAAATGAGAATCCGTGCCAAGTCTCAGTAAATAACTCAGGGAGATCAAAGCTCTCTTCAGAGATTCCCGCAACTGCATTTCCAGCGCTGCCCAAATCCTGACAATCGTTAACATGAAGGAAAAAAACAACCTTCCCACCCTCGCAGCACCACTGTATTTGGGATGCTCTTTCCACGGCTTCTAACTGAGCCCCTTTTCAATTACTTTGTGCACAGATTTTATTCTTTTTTAGCAGATTGAGCCAAAGAAAATAAAAATATCTCTCAGTTACAGCATTAGAAGCTAAATCCACCAAGACCCCCATACAGCAAATGGTTGTCTAAGGGGTTTCCTTTCTGCTCATGGGTTGGGGTTTTTTGCCTCATTTTATAACTACAGCCTTTCTCAGTGAGGTCTGGGGTGGTCTGGTTGCTTCCACCTGCCTTTTGGCAGATACTGCTGTCAGCTGCTTGCCCAAAGGTAAGTTACAGCTGGGAGGCTTTTCTTCACTGGAGCTGTGAGGGATCAACTCCCCGATATTGGCAGCTGAATGATAGTGGCACTGAAGACACGGAGCACAGTGCAAAGTGTCACACAGCTCTGCACCAAAGAACCATCCCCCAGCTCCAAGGGTTTGCTAGGAATGCTGCTCTGTGAGGCACAGGGAGATGCACTATGAATAGAGAGTCCCTGTGCTGGTAGTAGGGAGGATCTTTATGTTCACTGAGTCTTTTAAAATCCAAAAGGCAAGGAATTTAATTCAAATTATGAAAGGTAATTACTGAGCAAATACAGCCCAGCACAAAGCTGTAACAACAATGCCTTGTATAGTTATAGCAACTACAGCAGCACTACCCAAACATTACTCCCCACTTTAAGATTTCCCCCCAAATTACATATTTAAGGAGTAGAATAGTATTGCTGCACCTCACAGCACCCTTCAACTGACCTGAGGAGTCAAAGTAACAGTGACTGAAACAAAAAGAAAATCAGCAAAGCCCCCAAACCCACACTGCATGAGCTCTACCCAGCTGATACACAAGCAGCAGCAGAGGAAAGGTCCCAAGGAACCCGGTGCATCACACCTGAGCTGCCTGAGCCCTGCAAAGCACCGGGAGGATTTGCTCTGCTCTCCCCCTTTGGCATCACCTGAGAGCCAAGCCGTGAGCTGCTCCTCACACATCCCTGCACCAGGGAACGTGCTACTCCGCTGCTTGTCATCTTTCCTGCCGTGAAAACACAGCTGAGTAGCACCTGCACAGCACCAAGCCACGGCTTATTTGGTGGCACTCTTAATTCTGCTGTGAGAAAGGAAAAATCCCGCTTGTTAACGGAGCAGCAGGTCTTTTCTAGCAGTAAACAGCCTCCAAAAATAAGTGCTGGGTGAGGCTGGTACCCAAAAAATGAGCTGCACTAGAGGAAGAAGGATCTGCCAGCTGAACCTGCCCAGCATTTTACTTTACTTTACCATTCAGGAGACATCGTGTCTGACAACACCTTCCACCAAAGAAATTCCAGTTTAAACTCTTCCACCTATGGAGTTGGAGGGGGGGGAGCAACCCAAGAAAAATCACAAGTGCAAATGTTCAGCTTCTTTATTTACCAGGGTACAAGTGATCCTTACATGTTTGCCACTATTTACATTTTTTTGGCCCTCAATTGCAATCCTTCCCAGGGCGCTACTTGCAAAGTTTACATCACCAACAGGGCGTTTCTTTCCATGAGTTCTCGCAGCTCTGCTTCCCACGAGTTATTAGATCCTTTTTTTTTTCCTGCATAGGAAATCATTAGAGATAGAGAGATAGAGAGATATAGATCTAATATTCCAGCAGAACAGTCCTTCCCATCATTTTTCAGGATGGTTAATTAAAGCAAAACTTCGGGAATTGTCTTGTGCTCCTTTTGATGGAGCACCATCACTATATTTGGCAATACACAGATATCTATATATATATAAAAATATGAAGTTATTAGCGGGTTGCAATTAAAGAACCCTCCACTGCGTGCCTGGCAAATACCCCCCGGCAAAACACCGCCTTGTTTCACGCCATGCAGACACACGCACACCTTTGGAGAACTATTTATCAGCGATTTAAAAGGATCTGCTCCTTACACGCCCCCACCAAGCGCATCGGAGCATCCCCCCGTCCGCACCGCGCGGGGATGCTCCGCCCGCTCCCCAGCCAGGAGCGAAGGTGCCATTCACCCTCCGAGCCCTCCACCCTGCCCTGTGCCGCGTCCGCCCGGCCCCGGGGGAGCCCCGCTCACCTCGCTCATGTCGCGATAGTCGCGCCCTGCTCTCCGCGCTGCCCCGGCCCCGCCGCGCCGCGCCTNCTTCCTTCTCTCTCTCCTTCTCTTCTTCCTTCTCTCCCTTCTTCCCTTCTTCCTTCACTCCCTCCTTCTCTTATTCTTTCTCTCTCTCCTCCGCTTCTTCCTTCTCTTTCCCTTCTTCCTTCTCTCCCTCCTTCACCTCTTCCTTCTCCACCACTTCTTCCTCTTCCTCCTGCTGCTTCCCAGATGGAGATCCTGCAGCAGGAGCCACCTGGGAATCTTCACATCCGCAATTTGACAAGACCAGGTGCAAGGTGCTGTGCCTGGGTTGGGGAAACCCCCCAGGATCCATCCAGGCTGGGGATGAGCAGATGGAGCAGCCCTGGGAGAAGGACCTGGGGGTGCTGGTGGGGGAGAGGCTGGACATGGCCCAGCCCAGAACCCCCCGTGCCCTGGGCTGGTCCCACAGCGTGGGCAGCAGGTTGGGGGGGGATTGTGCCCCTCTGCCCCTCCCAGGTGAGACCCCACCTGCAGAGCTGCCTCCAGCCCTGGGGGCCAGCACAGCAAGGACATGGAGCTGCTGGAGAGAGTCCAGAGGAGGCACCAGGATGGTCAGAGGATGGAGCAGCTCTGCTGGGAGCAAAGGCTGGGACAGCTGGGATTGTCCAGCCTGGAGAGGAGAAGCTTTGGGGGGACCTCACTGTTGCCTTGCAGGACCTGAAGGGAATTGACAGGAAAGAGGTGGCAAGACTATTTCCAATGGCCTGGAATGACTGGGCAAGAGGGATTGGGTTCATACTGACAGAGTATGTCTGGATTAGATATTAGAAAGAAATCCTTCCCTGGGAGGGTGGGCAGGCCCTGGCACAGGTTGGGCAGAGAAGCTGTGGCTGCCCCTGGATCCCTGGAAGTGTCCAAGGCCAGGTTGGACGGGGCTTGGAGCACCCTGGGCTGGTGGAAGGTGTCCCTGCCCATGNCTTTCCCTTCTTCTTCCTTCCCATTCTCTTCTTCCTTCTCTTTTCCTTCTTCCTTCTCCTTCCCTTCTTCCTTCTCTCTCTCCTTCTCTTCTTCCTTCTCTCCCTTCTTCCCTTCTTCCTTCACTCCCTCCTTCTCTTATTCTTTCTCTCTCTCCTCCGCTTCTTCCTTCTCTTTCCCTTCTTCCTTCTCTCCCTCCTTCACCTCTTCCTTCTCCACCACTTCTTCCTCTTCCTCCTTCTGCTTCCCAGATGGAGCTCCTNGTGAACTGGCAGCTCAGAAACTCCCAGTGTCCTGGGCTGCACCCAAACCAGTGTGGGCAGCAGGTGAGAGGGGGATTCTGCCCCTCTGCCCCCCCCAGGTGAGACCCCACCTGCAGAGCTGCCTCCAGCCCTGGGGGCCAGCACAGCCAGGACATGGAGCTGCTGGAGAGAGTCCAGAGGAGGCACCAGGATGGTCAGAGGATGGAGCAGCTCTGCTGGGAGCAAAGGCTGGGACAGCTGGGATTGTCCAGCCTGGAGAGGAGAAGCTTTGGGGGGACCTCACTGTTGCCTTGCAGGACCTGAAGGGAATTGACAGGAAAGAGGTGGCAAGACTATTTCCAATGGCCTGGAATGACTGGGCAAGAGGGATTGGGTTCATACTGACAGAGTATGTCTGGATTAGATATTAGAAAGAAATCCTTCCCTGGGAGGGTGGGCAGGCCCTGGCACAGGTTGGGCAGAGAAGCTGTGGCTGCCCCTGGATCCCTGGAAGTGTCCAAGGCCAGGTTGGACGGGGCTTGGAGCACCCTGGGCTGGTGGAAGGTGTCCCTGCCCATGGCAGGGGGTTGGAAATGGATGATCTTCAAGGTCCCTTCCAACCCAAACCGTTCTATGAGTTTATGACCCCCTCATCATCACACATCCCTGGTTACAGGCAGCAGGGCCACTGCCTTCCCCAAACACCCAGCACAGGGTGCACCACTTTTGGGGTGGTCTTGGGGCGTCCTCGCAAGGGACACACACGGTGGGGAGAGGGGGGAGCAGCCCTTTGGACAGGTGTGCTGGAGGTGACCTGGAAATGGGAATTATTGCTGCAGATTGGATAAGCAACTGATATTAGGAAGCAGTTCTTTACTGTAAGGGCAGTAAGACACTGGCACAGGTTGCCCCGGGGAGGTTCTAGATGTCCCAACCTTGGCACTGCTCAAAGCCAGGTTGGACAAAGCCTTGAGCAACCTGGTCTAGTGGGAGGTGTCCCTGCCCACGGCAAGGGGTGGGACTAAATGATCTTTAAGGTCCCCTCCAGCCCCTTAACAGTCTATGATTCTATAAACCGGGCATTGTGTCACTGCTCTCACCACTGGGCTTTGCTCTTCATTGCATTAGCCTGGGTGCCATTCCTGTTAAAGTATACACAATTTCTTCCATGGGTACATGAAGAACAGTCCTTCCCATCATTTTTCTGAATGGTTAATTAAAGCAAAACTTTGGGAAGTGTGCTGCTGTGCTCCAACATCCGTCTTTTGATTGAGCACCATAACTATATTTGGCAATACACACTCAGATGCTCTGACTCATGTATCTGTGAAGAAATATAGGTTCAATTAGCTCTGGGAGTGTGTTTAACTCCCTCAGATTTTTCTCAGATCAATAAAAAATTTAACAGACTGTTTTGGAGAGCCTGAGGAGCTTGATAAGCCCTTCCACTTCCAGGGATTACCTTGTAGTAGCCTCTTCTCTTCACCAAGATGTGTCCTCAGGGTCAGCATTTATAGAGGCAGTGAAATAAATTTTGTAAGAAACCTCCTTTCCCTTTGAGTTGCATAAGCAGGGTGGTCTGGGCTCCTTCACGGGAGGATGGGGAGGCTCCACAGGCAGTGGAACCAGGGATGTGTATCTTGGGAAGAATATGCCCAGATATGTGGGGATAGGATCAGGAAGGCTAAGGCAGAGTTGGAGCTGAATTTGACAGGATGTGAAGAATAGTAAGAAGGGCTTTCGTTGGCCAGAAAAAGGAAGGAAAATAAAATTTACCCTCCTGGGAAATAAAACAGTAAAGCTGGTGACATCCAGCTACAGAACACATCTTTTTACCTCAGTTTCCATGGTAACCTCTCATCCCACATCTGCTGAGCCCCCCAAACCTGCAGGCAGAGACTGGGGGAATTATGTTCCATCAAAAGTGAAGATGAGGTTCTAGACCACCTGAGGAACCTGAGCACACATGAGCTCATGGGACATGACAAGATGCATCCAAGGATCCTGAGGGAATTGGCTGATGTGGTTACCAAGCCGCTCTCCACAGTATTGGAAAAGTCATGGCAGTCTGGAGATGGCTCCAGTGACTGGGGAAAGAGAATCACCATTCCCATTTTTTACCAGGACCTGCAGAGAGCTGTGGACATGGGCTATGAGGTAGAAAATGGAGAAATGAGGGGGGCAGGCAGAAACTCTACTTTTTATGAATTTTGAAACCTGAACAATATTATTTCCAGGACCTCCACCAGCATGTGGGATTTTTAAAACTAATACTGATTGTCCCAGTTTTGTTGTGAGTGGACCAAGTGGGCCAGAAGCACAGTAAGAGTTCACTGCATGAGTTGCAATGCAAGGACGCAGAGTAAGGATGATGAAGTTTAGCCCCTGAAGAAGATATTTTATGTGACATTTCCCAAGTGTCCTGGATACAGGGGCCAGGGCCAGCTTATCCCTGTGTGGGTGTAACCAAAACTGTGTATTCTACACCCTCTGTGCCATTTCTGATGGACTGTCAATAATGGAGTGTTGGCAGCAGCCGCCCAGGGCACCCCTGACCCCTCAGGGTACAGGGTGGGTGGTAAAGAGCCCTGTGAGACAAGGGAGTGTTTCTATCTTCACACCAATGGCTCAGCTGTGACAACTCCCCTCTGGGGAGGCATCAGCACCTTCACACCCAGCTGAGGGGCCATCTCTGCTCATGGGCCATCAAAGATTCAAAAAATATCCCATGACTCGCAGAGTTAATTCACCCATTGTGAAACTCCCCACCCTGGGGGAGGTGCTGGGCATTCCCACCTGAACCTGAGCATATTTGATCTTGGGGTTTGGGGACTCATGGTACCACTGGTTGAATGCAGAGGAGAACCAGAATCTCAACCAGACTGTGACCATCATCCTCACCAACAGGTTTTCCTTTTACTTCGTGCTCACCACAGGGGCTGACAAACACCCTCCTGTTCATGCCCCAGGGTGCTGGGTTGTACCTCTGGGTTTTGTGGGTTAAAACCAGCTTTTTCTCTGTATCACTGTAATCTTTCTTTATTAAATTGTAACTCTAACTTGTAATCTCTCTTTGAGTCGGGTTCATTTCTCCTGCTGGTTTACCTCTAAACCAGCACACCGGGGAAACGTAACTGTGGGTGTATTGCATTAGCATTCATTCTCTGACAGGAGTGCCATTGGTCTGTCAGCTTGTGAGTACAAGGCACAACACTAACATAAATTATTAAGAAGGTATTTCTGATCAAAAGGCTCCCAATCACATGGCAAGAGACACAGACTGCTGAGAGAAAAATCTTTCCAGTTGCCTTTGACACTGAGAGGAGTCGTGTTGTTCTCGCTCTTCATCATCAAAATAAACGTGTCAAACCCAAGCAGAAACATCTCATGGTGGAAATCCAGGCTGTGTGCTCCCAGAAGAGTGTTGGCAGAGAAGGCTCTTGGCTCCAGATGCTGCGGGAGAACGTACAAAGTTTTTATTTGCTGGCCTGTTTAGAGAAGTTCACAGCTTCCATGAATGCTGGGGAAGCACAGAGGTCCCATGGCATCCAACCCTGTGCCATCATGGCAGTGCCGCCCACTGCAGGACGTCCTTGTGGTCCCAGTACCTGTGGGCAGGATTGATGTGAACTGCATTTTGAGAAATGAACTGCCTAGATCAGCTGGTGGGAGAAGCAGGGGAGGGTGGAAATCCCTCCATTCTCAAGACACTCAACACTTCCACAGCAGCTGCCACTCTCCAAGCACAGTACCAGGTCTGGTGTCTTCTTCTAGAGAAAGATGCTGGTGGTGATGGCAGTGCTCTCCATGCAATGACTCTGCTCTGAGGACAACTTGTATATTTTCTGGCATTATAAGCTGCATAACCTGCCCTCAGTCAGATTTCGCAGGGAGCACAGGACTCCCCTCTGCCCAGGGAAAGCCTTTGACCCACAGAGATGCAGCTGTTCCCTCTCTCCCTCTGAATCTGGTTCCCTGCACCCCAGGTTTGCATGTCACACACTGCAGAAAATGTCCCCAGCCAACCAAAGCAATCTAGAGATGACCTGTGGGCTGAAACACTGTGTGCTTCTCCTACTCCTCAGTGTGGACCTCCTGAGCTTAATAATTTCTGAATTTACAGAGATGTCCCCTGGTCTTGGGTGCGACCAGCGTAATTGGACCACTCTTGAGTTCTGGAAATGCAGCAACCTGGACTTTTCCAAAGGATCTTACAATAAAGGTAACCATAATATTTGTTTTATTTATTTATTTATACCCTGTCACTTCTGCTGTGTGATGGCACCACATTTTAGATTTTTCTCTGGCAGCCTTTCTAACCTGTGGCAATCCTTTAACTTAAAGGTGTCCCAAAGTTCTGCTCTTACTTAGGTGCACAGCTAAGCAGTGGCACTCCTAAGTAGAGAAAATGTTCTAAGCAATCTATTTTCAAGAACTGTTACATGCTGAAAATTGATTATTAAAATGCCACCTTCTTATTCATCGTGTCTGCACTCGCTGTGTGTTCAATCTTGTCTGCTGGCATATGACTGCAATTTGACTGCCTTTTACTCCCACTTACCTGAAAGATTCAGCAGAGAGAAGAGCAACTGAGCTGGATCTTGAAACAAAAAGTCTCTCAGGCTTCCAAAGAGTTTCAGCTGTGTAAGGGGACTGGCGATGGCTCTTCTCTGCAAGAATCTGTAAGTGGAGAACATGTGTTGGGATCATGAAATCACAGAATGGTTTGGATGTTTGGATTGGAAGGGACCTTAAAGATCATCCAGTGCCACCCCCTGCCATGGGTACGGACACCTTCCAGCAGCCCAGGGTGCTTCAAGCCCCGTCCAGCCTGGCCTTGGACACTTCCAGGGATCCAGGGGCAGCCACAGCTTCTCTGGGCAACCAGTTCTCTTGCCTCCCCACCCTCCTAGGGAAGAATTTTTTTCTAATATCTAAATTAAACCTACTGTTGTCCAGCTTAAGGCCATCCCCCCTTATTATATCCTCTTCTTCCATGCCCTAGTGACAAGTCCCTCTCCAGCCCCCTTTAGGCACTGAAAGGGGCTCTAAGGTCTCCCTGGAGCCTTCTTTTCTCCAGGCTGAACAGCCCCAGCTCTCTCCGCCTGTCTNCCCCAGCTCTCTCAGCCTGTCTCCAGCCCTGGGACCAACTGAGTGGCCTCTTCTGGACTTGCTCCAACAGCTCCACATCTTTCCTGTGTTGGGGGCCCCAGAGCTGGAGGCAGCTCTGCAGGTGGGGTCTCACCAGAGCAGAGCAGAGGGGGAGAATCCCCTCCCTCCACCTGCTGGTCACAGCTCTTGGGATGCAGCCCAGGACGTGGTTGTCCTTCTGGGCTGCAGGTGCACATCGCTGAGTCACACTGACCTTTTAGTCCACAAACACCCCCAAATTTTTCCTCGCAGTCCTATTATCAATCACTTCTCCTCCCAGTCTTGTGCTTGGGATTGCTCTGATCCCAGTGCAGAACCTTGCTCTTGCTGAAACACCTCCAGGGCTGAGGACTCCAAGCCCAGTCCAGTGCTTAACAACCCTTTCCATGTAGAAATTCTTCCTGATGTTCAACCTGAACCTCCCCTGGCTCAACTTGAGGCCGTTTCCTCTTGTCCTGTCACTTGTTCCCTGGGAGAAGAGGCCAAAGCCCACTTTCTCCACCCTCCTTTCAGGTGGTAGCAGGGAGTGCAGTGGAAAATGTCTCCTTAGGCTGCTCTATTTTTCATACAAAATTCAATTCAAATCACCCAAAAAAGAACAAAATGAAAATACGGCTGTGCCTTGAAAGGTGTTCCATATTCCATCAGAGCAGAACTGTTCTCTGTGGTAGGATATATTTGAATTTTGACTGTGACTGCAAGAGCTGAAGTTTCCCAGTGCTTGAAATTGGTACACTGAAGTGAAACCTCTGCCTCTTGCTGGCTTTACAGCTATGAATTTTTGAAGAGAAGGAACGATTTCCCACAAACTCTCTGCAAAATGAAAAGTCTGTGTTGCAGCTGAAATCAAGGCTGTTGATCTCTTTTGTTTCAGAGAGGCGTGTGCCTTTGAATCCTGGAAAATAGGAGAGGGTCTGGAACACAGGCTTAATTACAGAGAATATGCTGTGATTACAGGCTATGGTTTGCTCCTTGATGGTAACAGATTTAACAAGCACAGCCCAGGATGTTGTGTGATGTATGGCTGGTCATATCATCCATACCAGCTAATTTGCCCAAGACAAGAATTCCAAAACCCGTTTCCCACGGGCTCCCACTAGTATACCTTCTTACCTTGTAATTAAGAAGCTAATGGCTGTGAGTAGTTAATCAACAAAATACCTTTGATGATCTGGGCCTTAGGGCCCTTGTTGCAATCTGACCTTTGTTCCCATGGGAGAGAAATGAGTCAGGAGTTTCAACAAAATCTTATCGTCTCACAAAAGTATCAAATATAATTTGAAAAACTGAGTCTTTTCTCGGGAGAGTTGCATGACATGACTTACTGTACAGTGTGAGTCATCTTCTCTCCTGAAAAAAAAAGGCAACCTGAAAACCAAACACCCAAATATATGTGTCAGTTCTTCAGTCTGGCCAAAGAATTTTGATGGATGTAATTCAGGGATGTGCTCTTAACTCTGGTGTAAAGAAAGCCATGTTTAAGCCAAATTCCCGACGTTTTTCAAAGCCTGAAGAGTGTTCTGGGGTTTGTCTCCTTGACTGGCTCAGCTCTGCAGAAGCCAGAGGATGAGATGTACAGCACTCACATGTTACCTGGCGCTTACCCATGGCAGTTGACTTCTTAATTAAAAGGCAAAAAGACATAATAATTATCAGTTAACAATTTTCAATCTCTGTACAGGTGGAGGGTTTAGAAGATCCACAATTATAACTTGCAATACAGAGAGATAAAGAAGTTTAAAGTATACTGGTTCCCTTACTTCAGTGACTGTAGAAATTAAGGTTAAGGGCAAATTCTCAGGGAGACTCTTCCCCTTTGTGTACTCCCTAAATCCTCACTCAGATGGATCCAGAAGGCTCCCAGCTCCCAAAGGGCTGGGGTAACATCTCTGCCAGGATTAACCTCTGCACGGACCTCAGGGATCACAGACTTCCCTCCTGCTCCAGCTGCACAAAGTGGGTTTGGCCAAAAATGAAGGGTGGTGCTCTGAAATCCCTTCCACCATGAACCTCTCAAAGTGCTTCTGGAACTGCTGGAGGTGCTGGGTTATTTTTCTCTTGGTCTCTGTAACAGCACAAAGCTGAAGTTCAGGGGAGTTTCTGTCGTGTTTGCTTTCCATCTTTAGGCAGAGCAGAAGCCCCAAAACAAGCCCTGATTTTTGTGCCACAGCAGTCCCAGGTTTTGCCAGATTTATTACAGGAAAAAAAAAAAAAAAAGAATAAAAAGCCAAGATATTCACACTCTTTCTTTCCAGACCAGAAACCTTTTAATTGCTGAATTGATAGTAATTGCATGTAACATATTCCAATAAAAGGAAGTCAAAGCCACAAGGTCAAGTGATGGGTAATTAGCACCTGCCAAATGGAGGAAACCCGTGTGCACTCGTTTCAGCTCTGCTCTTCCCTCATGCAAACACATTTTGGGGTTCTTCACTGCCTCTGATGTGCAGGATAGACCAGAATAGGGTATGGATCAGGATCAAGAAGTTAGATGGAGAGGGAAAACTCTTATCAATGTCAGGACTCAGATATAGGAAGATGGGTGAAAATGTCTCTATTGCTAAATATCTTTTAAAAAATATATTTATGAACAGACTTGCGAAGTTTTGGAGTTCTCAGCCTCAGCTGCTCGGGCTTTTTGAGCCTTACATACCTGGGGTTTAAATGGAGCTGGTTAGAACTGATATATTAGGTGAGAAGAACAATATGGGCTTGATACTTCAAGAGGTCCTTTCTAGGAGTATTTCCTGCATTTGGTTTATTCAGAAAATGGGATCTCTTCCACTTAACAAGGCAAAGATATCTACTTAACACCCAGAAATGGAGCGAGTCAAGGGAAAGGTGAGATCAGCACTTTTTATTTTCTGAGCTGTGAAGTGCAACGCCAGACTGAGACAGATTGGGCTGTCTTACAGAAATACCCATTCAATGGGCACACTCAGAGACCCAAAAGCAGGCACTTTATCCCAGCCTGTTCTGTCCCACCACATTAAACCTCTCCTTTTAGCAATGGTTAGTTTGCTGAGAGGAGCACGAGGCATGGAAAGGAAAGGAGACATAAAGTACGTTAGAAAAAACCATCATGGTCAGCGTCAAAAGACCTGAGATGATGAACAGCTAATCTGGCCAAACCTTTTTTAATGATATCCTTTGTAATTTTTTTATGTTAAAAATGACAAAATGGAGATGGAAATAAAAGCAGCTCCCTGCTGACTGATGGAAAAGGATGACCCCTCACTTTTAACAGAAAGAAATGCTTCGTTCTCTTTCCTTCATCTTTCTTCTCCAATGTCTGTGTTACCAATAATAACACCTCATTTAGCTATTTCCTAGGGGCTGATGGTGACATTTCAGTTCAGTGCTGATGACTTTTCTGAGGGCCTTGTCCACCTTCCATCAGTGCTAGAAAGTGCTCTCTCTGAGCCAGTCTCTTTATCTGAGGTATTGTGAAGTGAAGGTTCTTGTAAAGGTCAGCACAACTCTAAAATAGAGCCACGAACACAAAGGAGAAGTGGTTCTCTGTCCTGGCTCACTGTGGTGCCATTTCATCCAGCACAGAGTTTTCCAGGGTGGTATTTCCAAAGCACCGTCAGAAGGTGAGCTTGGAAGGTCTGGGCTCTCGGGGATCTCCCTGCAGACCATGAAAGGACAAGTTTCCCCTCGGGTAATTTCAGGACGAATCTGCCCAGCCTGCTTTGTGCCCTGGAAGAGCATCTCTCCCTCCCCCTCCCTCTGCTTTACCTTTCTAGTTAAATGAGGGAAAGGAGAGAACCCAAGCTATTTTTTGGCCATTATGGATATTCCCCCAAGGGCTGACACAGAAACCCTTCCCCTAAAAGGTGGAAGTTTTCTATGAATGGCGCTGGGGTGAGGTAAGAACAAGACCAAGCCATGGGATCCTTCAATTGCAGCCTCAAAGGCTGTGTGTCTGTGCAGCTTCTACAATTTCTCTTCTTATGTTCCCTCTTTAAAATGCAGGCTGGATCACGCGGAGCTTGTTTAACACTTGCTCCTGCACAGAAATTCAAAGGAGCTGCATCCTCTTACTTAGGACTACGAAAAAAAAGGCACATTTAGGTTTAATGCATTCCTGGTTTGTCCCTGTGCAGCTCAAGGGCCACGAAGGGCTTCAGCATCTCCCCTGTACACAAGGGTTTGGCCAAACCAAAACTCCAGTAAGTGCTCCCTCAAATGATCAGAAAGAAAACAATTCTGAGCCAATTAGAAGAAGTTCAAGCTCTGGAGTGGCCTTGGCAGCATGATGGAGCACTGGCCGTGGGCCTAATGGACTAACTAGATGTGATCTCAGCTGGAAAATCCAGCGGTGGTCCTGGATTTGCATTCTTTTCATGCATTTTTTTTGGTATGAGTAATAAGCAGGTTCATTTATATAAATTACTCGAAGGAGTTTGTGAAGGTCGGTGGAATCCAATCCCAGGTTCTCTTAAATATTTAGTTTATTATCTCTTTGTATTTAAAGTTTCAGAAGCTGAAATTTTAATGATATTATGCAGCTGTAAACAGATGGGCTCACCTGATACTGAGGGTGTTAAATAACATAGCTCTTAACCAGCAAAGGCCAAAAACTTGCTGCCTTCTTTTCCAGAGGACACTGTCATTTTGCTGTGTGTGTTTCTACCTTATTTCATGTTTCAAACCAACGGAATTCAAAATAATTCTTAGGATCAAAGAATAATTCGGGTCAAAAGAGATCTCTGGAGGTTGTCAGGTTCCCATGCTCAGTGGAACAACCACAAAATACTAATACAAGTGAGGAAACTTAGTTCTATCATTTGATATAAATTTCTGGATGCTGTCCTGGAGCTTGGAATTTTGTTGTCTGTGCATTAGCTTTGTCACTAACTCATTGTTATACTGCCAGTTGGAGTGGAATTAGGTATGTGAATATATTTTTATACAAATTTCAGGTGAGTAAAGAGGGTTTCCGTGTGAACTCACTGTACTTCCAATCTCCAGCACATTTTCTGCATTTTCAGGAATGTCTCAGCATTCCTAACACAAACTATCAGGGTTCCTGCTGCATCTGGTCTCAAGTTGGCCCTTGGGTGGAGAACCAGCCTATCGAGTCACTTGGGGCTGGGGAGATTGGCACAGCCTCCCCTTTGTGTTCCTCTCAGTGGGGCATCTCCAGAGGACACAGCAATTCCTGGGCTTTGAGTATTCCCAAGTCTTCTGGGAGGCAGAAAACCTGCAAACCCAGAGCCTGAGGGAAAGGGCTGCCTAATGTTGGACCTCTCTTATGCTGGTGGGCGAGGAAAACTCTGCCAGTGCTGCACCAGCCTGTACTGGTGACTCAGGACCTTCAATGCATTCTGAAGTTTTACTTCCCAGTGGGAATTTCTGTTGTTGGTTGTTCTGGAGAGCTCAGCGTGACAAGCACTGCTCAGGGCACAGACTGGGGAGGAGGTGAAAACACCCTGTACACATATCCTCAAGCTCTTGGATGACACTCACTAATACCTCATTAAGCAG
The DNA here is from genome assembly GCA_013396755.1 of Sclerurus mexicanus. Lineage (NCBI taxonomy): Eukaryota > Metazoa > Chordata > Aves > Passeriformes > Furnariidae > Sclerurus > Sclerurus mexicanus. The sequence goes on along the minus strand of VWZF01003765.1, from coordinate 116,792 downwards.
GATGGTTAATTACACTCTCAGTGCTGCATCTATAAACAGTTTGCTACTTATCTGCTCAGACCACGTTTAAATTCAGGAGGGAAAAGCTGTGACAAATATTCCCAATCTATGCACCATGTATCAGCAGCAAAGGGGCTTCAGTGGGAAAAGCTTTTGTGATCAGCGTAAAACTGGGTGATCTGACTCTCAGCAGAGCTGGCATTGTCGTGTCTCAGTCACTCCAGAGGATCTCCAGTGTAGCATCTCTCAACAAAACAGCTTCAAATGAACGAGGTTAGGTTTACAGCAGCAGAGATGACAAGAGTCAGCTCCTTCCAGCTGCTGAAATGTGCCTTTCCCTCCCTGTCCCTGTTCTCCTTCCTCCCTCACTGCTGCAAAGAGGAGGGACAATTTTGGACTCTGACCAAGGGCATTGGTGAATGTCTCCTGCTACTTTCTGTTAATGTCAGGTGAAAAGAAGTGCAAGCACATGAACATCCCAACTCCAGTCCATTCCCATGGATGTCTCTTCCCCCTGTTACATTATACGCATTTCTAATTTAGAGAAGGATATGGCTGATGCCTAAAAAATGAAGTAACCATTATAACCTTTAAAGGTTTTGAGTAATAAACTATCTTAGCTATAAAGTACATTAAAAATGTGCTGTTCCAGTACCTGACAGGAGCTTACAAAAAGATGGAGAGAGTCTATTTCCAAGAGCCTGGAGTGACAGGATGAGGGGGAACAGCTTCACATTGACAGAGTAGGTTTAGATTAGATATTAGGAAGAAATTCTTCCCTGTGAGGGTGGGCAGGCCCTGGCACAGGTTGCCCAGAGAAGCTGTGCCTGCCCCTGGATCCCTGGAAATGTCCAAGGCCAGGTTGGACGGGGCTTGGAGCAGCCTGGGCTGGTGGAAGGTGTCCGTGCCCACGGCACAGGGTGGCACTGGATGGTCTTTAAGGTCCCTTCCAACCCAAACCATTCTGTGATTCTACTGAGAATCACCGTGCCCTGCCCATTCTAACCCAAGGGATGGAATCATTAATTGCCTAATGAAATTGAAGGCATGATAACAGACCTTCATAAAGTCCTCTTGCTCCCTGACAGGGAAAAAAAAGACCTCAACAACCCTGTGCTAGCAATTATATTCATTTGACAACCGTGTTTGAGAGGCAGAAAACACAGCAAATGGAGCAAACTGAGTTCAGTGAACTCTTACCTATGAGGACTCCAGCATAACTGTGCCACCTGCAGCAGGAAAAACACTCCCAGCTCGGCACTTCCATGGAAATCCCTGCAATTATGGGCTATTTAGCTGACATTTGGACTCGCTTGGTCGCTGACCCACGAGGGTGTCTGCAGGCAGAGCTTCCCTGGAAGGTGAACACAGAAAATGAGAGCTGGCCTGCCCTGTCACTCCCTTGCTCACTGTGAACTTTCATCATTAACACAGCTACAAAGGACACAAAGGACACGGGGGTCTGCTTGGAAAATCCTGCTCAGTGGCAAAACGAACCAATGCAAGCAAAGGACTGATTTAAGTGTCGTTACACGGGTAACTATAGCTCGTGGCTCTTCTTACAGTTCCCATTTCAAAGCACCAGCAGTGCCTTCTTAATCCTCTGACATGAATTGTATCTACCTCCCCCCTACCAAAAGGGATTAGCACCTGAAATTAAGGAAACCAAGGCTTTGTAAGCTATTAGCCATAAGCTGCTGAGTGTAGCAATATAGCAAAAGAAAGGAAAAGCTCCCTGTTTTGGTGGCTGAGCTTCCCAATGTGCATCAGAAAGTCTTTGTTAATTATTTCTGATTGGGTTCATTGAAATAATTGAATTGCATCTGCAATGCAGGGCAAAATTTGTCAGCAGGCTGGCCGGTGAGGGAGAAGGGATATAGATTTCTTTCCTTATTTCTGCAGTGCCATGTGCCTGCTCACAGAGCTTGACAGGCAGCTGAGGAGTCAGGGCACCTGCTCTGAGGCATTTGGGTTCCTGATTAAACAAGTAAAGCTGTGAGACCTGACAACAAATAAGGGCACAGGGGAAGGAAAGAAGCATCTGCAAGAAGAGAGAGGAAGAAAACTTTTCTGGAGGGAAATAAAGCATTATTGGCAGCAGAGCTGCAGAGTTCAGCAGTGACTTGGTTGCAGCTGCTCAGCAGGAAAGGAGTTGCACTGAGGTTTCTGAGCACAGAAACAATTTTCTTTAGGTATCTTATACCTATATTCTTATACTAAATTATATATATATTGTATTCTTTGGGGCAGCTCAGGGCTCATGGCTCTGGCCCTCTGTATGGATACCCACAGGTCTCTCAGGGAGCACACAGTGATGAAGGCAAAGGGCTGGTCCTTCTCTTCCCTGTGTGACCTCTGGGCCCACTGTTTGTGCTCCCACCCACATTATGTGGCCAAGGGAGCAGCCGCCTGGCCTCTCCCTCTGTATAAAGGATGCTCCCACCTGTGCCCTGGGAGAGGTGCTGTGGTTGCTACAGGAAAAGCCTCTGTGGCAGCAACACCGAGAATCATCTAGGTTGGAAAAGACCTCCAAGATCATCGAGTCCATCCTTTAATTGAACACCATCACATCAACTAACCAGCAGCACTGAGTGGCATGTCCAGTCATTCCTTGAACACCTCATGGGATGGTGACTTCACTTCCCTGGGCAGCACATTCCGGTGCCTGGCCACCCTTTCCACAAAGAAATTCTTCCTGACGTCCAACCTGAACCTCTCCCGGTGCACTTTGAGGCAATTTCCTCTTGTCCTGTCACTTGTTGCCTGGCAGGAGAGGATGCCACCCACCTGTCTCCACCCTCCTGTCAGGGAGCTGTGGAGAGGGATGCTGTGCCTCTCTGCCTGCTGGAGGGATTGCACTTAAATCTGGAAGTAATTCTGTCCTAGAATGGGTGGATGGGAGATACTTGTCATAAGGGAAAATACAAAAAGTGCATTTGCCACTTAGTTTGTGTTGTCTGTAAAAACAACTTTTAAATCTGCCCTCAAAATAATCTTTCTTAAACCTGATGTGTCCCTACAGCTTTTTTTTTTTTTCTCCAGGAAACAGAACTTCCACACAGCTCACAAAGGGCCTGGCAGCAGCACAGGGTGCCCAGGCTCCACCAGTCTGGCTCCAAAAGCCCAGTGGAGCACACAGGTCCATGGTGGGAGGCAGGTTTGGGGTCCAGCCAGCCCTGGAGGGGCAGGAGCTGGGGATCCAAGCAGAGGCCCTCGATTAGCATTCTCATTTCTGTTTCTCACAGCTCAGTGTGGTGGAAGGTTGCACAGCCAACACCTCAAACGCAGGCAGCCAAACCCTCAGATACACGGGATGGAATTCCCTGCAGAGGAGGATTAGAGACAAAGATGGATACAGAGGCTGCTGGCACAGTCAGGGCCCTGACGAGCTCCTCCAGAATGCTCTCAGAACTGCACAGGACAGCTAAGTCATCTCATTACATCTCCCACAACCCCAGCTATCAGGTATCAGCTCAGAGCGGTGGAAATGCTTGTTTGTACCACAGCCACCTCCTCCTTCGCCTTGTGCTTTCCAGCCCTTGCACCTCCCGGTGTTCCATCCTCTTTAGTACATGTATCCTGTAAACACAATCAATACACTCAGCTAACCTTTAAATGTCATAAAAATAAGTAAAATATAAGAGTCTTGGAAGGAATACATTTGTTTCTAACACTGGATGCTCCTATCGAATGGAGAGGTCTTTTAACTTTAAAATAAACTCACCCCACTGAGACCAGAAAGGATTTGCATGGGCAAAGGGAGCAGAATTTTGACTTGTGATTCAATAGAAAGTTATAAAATGCCCTCAGATTTGGTTGCACAATGGAATATAGAATGTCATCTTTCTTTTCAGGATCTCAAGGTGAACAGTAATCTCAGAATCATAAAAACATAGGATGGTTTGGGTTGGAAGGAACCTTAAAGATCATCCATTTCACCCCCTGCCATGGGCAGGGACACCTTCCACCAGCCCAGGTTGCTCCAAGCCCCGTCCAGCCTGGTCTTAGACATTCCCAAGGATCCAGGGGCAGCCACAGCTTCTCTGGGCAACCTGTGCCAGGGCCTGCCCACCCTCCCAGGGAGGGTAAGTAATCACTAATTAGTATCAGTATTATTAGCAATCAGTATGACAGTATCCATGATGGAACCATCATACTTAATTTAAGGGGAAATTGTTAATTTTCCTTTAACCTGGGTTGTAGTCACAGCTGTTCTCCATAGCACATTGCTCCAGTGCACCCAGCATTCCCAGCATGAGGACTCCTGGTGACCAGCAATCCCACCCCATCACTCCTCTGTGTCTGTCCCCTGCTCTGGCGAAGGATGAAAGGAGTAGTGGAAAGCGACTGTTCCTCTGCCAGTTCAGATGCCTCTCCAATGAATTTTGGTGCTCGGCACAGGCACTGCTTCCCTCTTTGCTCTCATTCAGCTTTCAGTTCACAAATGGGGACGATGAAGCAGTGAAGGAGATTTGAAGTGTTTTCTGAGCTCAGGTTCACAGGCAGCATCAAAGGGCTGGGTTAAATCTTCAGGAGGATGCCTTTAGAGGATCAAGGAGCAGCCTTGCAATCTTCCAAGATGAAGATGTTCACAAAATGGTTGCTAAATTTGCTTGTGTTTTGACAGACAAATCTCTGGTTTAGAATCACAGAATCACGGAATGGTTTGGAAGGGACCTGGAAGATCATTTCCAACCCACTGCCATGGGCAGGGACACCTTCCACTACACCAGGTTGCTCAGAGCTCCAACCAGCCTGGCCTTGGACACTCCCAGGGGCAGGGAATCCACATCTTCACTGTTCCAGTGCTTTGCATGGCTTGGGTGTGTCTACCTGCTCTATACCAAGATAACTCATGGCTAATTTTCAAGCATGGACCAGCAAGGAATGGACCAGGAGCTGCCATGAAGATTCCTGGCTCCTGCACAGGTGCTTCAATGTGCAAGAGAAGTGCTGAGGCAAACCTGAAGGGAGCAGAGTTCATCGGGGGGGTTCCTTATGTGTCAGTAGGGTGACATCTAAATGCAACCCCATGGTATGGGACACCTGGGACTGTCCCAGCACCCGGCACCTCCACTGGGAAAGAAAAACAGAGTCTTCTACCATCTCTGTGTCAGCTGTGGGGCAGGAGGTCTGAGCCACAGATCTCCCTTTGTCCTTCCACAGCTGATTTACAAGCTGGTCCCATGCTCAAGTAAAATGATTCCAGAGTTCATTTTAAGGGCAAGCAGCCTCAGGGGTGGAGACAACCCTGGGGTTTGCAGGAGAGAGACCCAGGGTGCAGGAACACCTGGCCCAGGTGAGCAGGGCTGAGACCACAGCATGAGTGCCTGATGGGAAGGTCACTGGGATTAAGGGAATCAATAGCACAGATGAGCTGATCCAAGGTCGGAGCAGCCCCGGGGCCTTTTGTGGTGGGAAGCTAATGAGTTGGAGGAGAGCTGAGATGGATCTGCTTGACTTCTCTAATAAAAACATCACAGTGCTGTTTTCCCTTGATTTTGGCATTCTTCCCCCCAAACAAAAACAAATGGAGTGTTTTTCTGGAAAATGATTTTTTTTTTAAATAAAAAAAGCATTTAGTCTAAGGCTCTTTTGAGGGAGTGATCGTAGCGCAGGAGAAAATAAACAATATAAATAACCTCTGTGTGACACGAGCTCCGCTGTGAGAGAAATGCCAACTGATGCTGGGAGCTCCCAGACATTAATTCCCTGAGCTGGAAAGGAGTAGCCTAGTGCAATATTACTCTGAGACAGCAAATATCTATATTTGTTTAAATAAATTATCTGTGCTAATCTAGCATAAATAATCCATGACTTCTAGGATAATGTAAAGGAGTTGTTACCAGCCTGCACCTCCCAAAGAACAGAGAGCAGGGGGAGAAACAGGGAAGGGAAAACTGGATTTAGGGGAAGGTGTCCTGATCACAGCACAGGGGTTGGAGCTGGATGACCTTTAAGGTCCTTTCCAACCCTATGACGTGGTCTACGAATTTCCCAGGGCACAAGGGCAGGAATCTCACCCAGAGCTACAGACTGCAGGAATGTAGAACATTCCTGGCAAATCCACCTTCACAACACCACGGCGAGCTTTTCCACTGGCTGAGGGGGTTTGGAGCAGACTAGTAGTGCAAACCCAATCTGACTTCTCTGTTTTCTTCCAGTTTTTCCCAACAGCAGCTCAGGAAGGTCATTTGGGATGTACTTGGTGTCCTCCTGTAACCCCTGTGGGTGGGATGATGGGAATAGGCAGCCATCAGTGTGTGTTTTATTGGATCAACTGGCATTGCTGGAAATACCAGGCAAACTTTCAGGGATGCAAGCCCTTAGTCAGGTCTGAAATAGAAGCAGCAATTTTCAGAGCTAAATACAAGCTGAGAACAAATGCTCAGGTGTTAATTAGCTATGTATCAATTAGGCCTTTGTTTAAAGAAAGTGTATTTGGGAGCTGTGGAGAAGAAAGGATGGGAAAGAGGGCGGAAAGTGAGAGACAAAGTTAAAGTCAAATGAAGCTGCTTGTCACCTGGGGGGAGGAAGAGGCAGGTAGTTTATAGCCTGGGGAACAAGAGTCAATCGTGGTGAGTGGGAGGAGAGGAATCATAAAAGTCACATTTGCTGAGATGATGTTCCTCCATAGCAAGTGGCTTTATGAATTTCAATGCTCAGCCTCACCTTTAGAAAGCGTTTGGAAGAAAAGTACTCAGATGCCAAAGCTGTTTGGGGAGCAGTGCATCCTACAAAGCTGTTTGGGGAGCAGTGCATCCTACTGGCATCCAGGGCTGGCCGCTTGGGAATATCTTTATTATTATAGCTTGAAAATGTGAGACCATTGTGGTCTATCCTGATTGCTTGATTTTACTTACACGGTTACCATGAGGCCACTGGATTAATCTGATGGCATTGCTGGGAATGTGGATATGGGATTTAGGGAAATTCAGAGAGGGAGAGTTGGGAGTAAGTCTCATTTTCTCATTTCGGATGGTTAGATCTATTTGGGTAAAGAGGGAAGAGTGATGAGTTATCTGCAACATTTTGAGGAGACTATGCCCTGGTTTTCCATGAGCATCTGCTGGGGAATTTTATAGGAATCTGCGTTTTTCCTGCCTCGTTCAGGATCCTTTTGAGGAAAGAGAGAGTGAGCCCAGTAACCAGAGAATTATTCCCATCTGTGTCACTGGGAGGCCCAAATACCCAAAAATGGTGCTTTTTTTCAGGTTGGCAGCACCACATGTTGTATCTTGTACCAAATGAACCTGGAAAACAGGAGCTGGATTCAATCAGCTCAGTAAGAAACCAAATGTTTAGCCAATATTGTGAGTACTCCTCAGTAAGAGTTCATCTGTTGATTCCACTCAGCCCACACAAACCTGAGTTGTAAGCCTTTTGTTGTAACAAGAAACCTCCACATGAAGCCAGGGTTATTTTTAAGTGGCTTTGTGTTAAAGGTAGCCTGAGTTTCCCGGGAAACATAAAACTGGTGAGACAACTTCAGGAAACTTTACTCTAGCATGATGCTGTTTATTTTCAGTGCATATTTTTCCCCCCCACACACACATATACAAACACAGAATTCAAATCAGAACAGTTTGTAAGGGAACATAAAAGGGTTTTATACTATCAAACTGTGCACAGTCTGTGGGCACTAAAAACCTGGATACTTCTAGATTACTAAAATGTCCCTCGAGTCGTAATTATAAATCAATATGCATATGCACAAAAGATTGGTGTCTCCATAAAGTGCCTGAAATTCAATATTTTCAGTCTGCTCTGCCTCCTGAAAGTGCCTGCATATTTTATATTCCCTGGGTGCCGAAAATTGTCTCTGTATTTTATGTATTGTTATTTGTGGAGCTCTATTTGCAAACATAAGTAACAGCTAGTACTGGAGATGATATACAGGCTGTACAACATGCCTGAGGAAAACAAATCTGGAAGGATATAAATGCCCCAAGCCATAAATTTCAAGGACACGACAGGAATTTTTAACCTCATGCTAATGCTGTGAAGGGTGTTCTGTGGCTGTGTGGGATGAATTCTTGGAGCTGGCAGGAAGGGAAAGAGCTCCAGGCTCTGGTGCAGGTTTCCATGGCTGTGGGACCTGTTTGTGCTAAAAAGCTCTGCCTGTGCAGCCAGTGGGATGTGCAGCCAGTGGGGTGCAGTTCCTGCTGCTCTGGGATGCCCACTGGCACTTCTCTGCTGGCCAGGTGGGTCCTTGGAGCACTTCCCAGATCTCAGAGCTGGAGGGTGACCTGTCCCACATCCCTGACGTCCTACTGGGACACCTCGGAGCCGCCAGCAGGGAAGGGGCTCCCACAGGGTTCCCAGATTAGGGGTCTCACGTAGGATCAGAGAATGGTTTGGGTTGGAAGGGACCTTAAAGATCATCTCATTCCAACCATCCTGCCATGGGCAGGGACACCTCCCACTAGCCCAGGTTGCTCCAAGCCCCTCTCAACCTGGCCTTGGACACTTCCAGGGATGGAATATCCACAGTTTCTCTGCCCAACCTGTGCCAGGGCCTGCCCACCATCCCAGGGAAGAACTTCTTCCCTGTATCTAGCCCACATTTTCCCTCTTTCAGTTTGAAGCTGTTCCCCCTTGCTCTGTCACTCCAGTTCCTGATGAAGCATCCCGCTCAAGATTCCTTGTAGCCCCTCCAGATGCTGCTCTGAGCTCTCCACCCTTCTCTTCTCAGCTTGTTCATTCAACAGCAATGCCAGGAGGCTCTTTTGCCAGAGCCTGAAAAACCAATTTGTGAAGCTTTGCTTCCTTTGCCCTGAAGAGCTTCCAGCCCCAGGTTGCACTGCGTGGAAATCCCAGTAGGGACTCCTCAGCACGGAAGTGTTGCTGACACAGCCCTTTGGCTCCGGGTTTGTGTCCTCTTGCCCGTGGCATCAACACAGAAATGGGTTCGATTCATGTGGAAGGATGTGCAGGAAAGGTTTGCTTCAGTTTTAGCTCGGCTGCTTCACTAGGATGTCGAAGCTAAGCTGGAAACCAAGGGCTTTGAGGGAAAAAAACCAAGAAATAGTATAGTTTGTTGCCTTTGCAAAATAAATTCTAATGAAGCAACATTCTCTGCTGGGAAGCTGCTGTCTCCATGCAGGTTTCAGAATTCTCTGACAACAGCATGTGTTGCAAACCACAGATGTGCACAGAAAGCCAAAATTCTGCGGGCTTTGTCCCCAAGTCACAGGCTGGTGTGAGCCCACCTTCTCTCTCCTGTGATGGAAATTCCTCTGATAAAGTGGATTTTTGTTTGGTTTTTAGTTGCATTAAGCCACAGCAGTAACCAGATGTCAGCAACAGGAATACCTGTCTCAGAGTAAGGTAGATATTTCTCCCCATGCGCGTTCATCTCAAAGAAAATGATATTTTCAAGGAATACTTCCAGATACGCCACGACATAAACCGCTTCTGTTTCTCTCTGTACGCCACAGAGTGCATTTCAAAGCTCCTCTTTGGCCAAGGATGTGGATGGTGAGAACTGCAGACAGGTTTGTGTAGAGCAGCACGTGGCAGACCCTGCTCTTGTTCTGACAGACTGGCTGAAAATGCCAAACACTAAACATGCAAAGCAGCTCCTTTTTTTTCCCCTGAGCTCAGGTTTCGGATTCCTTCGTTTTGTTGCACACGTTGTCACTGGAGGGGATTCTGAGCAGTGGCTTCTTCCAAGCACTCGTAGAGCACCTGCATTGGTTTGTGCCGAAGATTAACATGCGGCACACTGAATAATTCAGAATTCTTCGAGTGGGCAGGAAGATGAGTACACTGAAAATAACTTGTTTTTCTGGAAGAAGTTTGCCTTTTTGTTAGAAAAAAAAATAAAAATAACAAGCTTGAACTTTTTATTACAAAATACAAGATTTCAGGCAAAATGTTTCTGCTAGAAATCACAATTTTTAGGCTGGGAAGGCACATCCAGGGTCGACGTGCTGGGTGTGATCTGCTGAGATCTTGCCTTGCTAAAGTGTGTTTCCTGTGGTCCTTATCACCTCCATCCCTGAGGAAAGACCACTGTTCACCATGAATACCAGACACTGGCGTGCAACAAGTCATTGGGTGCAAACTCGGCCCCCAAGTAGAACAGAGACATAAAACATTCAAGCAGCAGCTCTTCAAAGTCAGGAGATTCAAATCTACATCTTCCAGCCTAAAAGACTTTTAAATTTCATTTTAGAAATGGGATTTTTTTTTGGCACGCGGGCAGTTGGGTTTTATTTCAGAAAGGAACATTGGATTTAAGGCAAATACCTTTTACAAAATAAGTTGTGGAAGTGGAACAAATTAATTTGTGAGCCCAAGAGAGCTTTGTTGGAAATTTTGAAACAGCCCTCCTGAAAACTTCCCTTGATTTTATTACAGAACAGGAATTGAACAGTGTTGATCCATAAGCTCAAGACGATCAGCCGTACATGAAATACAGCAAAAAGCAGTTGATATTGTATTAGCCATTATTATTATTATTATTAACAGTTCTTCTGAACTAATAAATGTCTTGCAGTTGCAGTCCTTGGTCTTGCTGTAACAGAAGATTTCTGTCTGAGGGCTTTTGCTGGTTTCCTGGGGACCCAAAGCACAGACTCCTCCTCTTGTACAGCCCCATCAAATTCCTTGGCTCTGGAGTTCAGGCTGTCCCTTTATGTCATTTATGCCCATCATTTTGCTGAGCTATAATATTCTACTTTATAAAGGTTGCAATTTTATTTCATTACATGAAGGGGGGGAAAAAAAAAGAAAAAGAACTTATAGCTTAAACTGAGGGAACCGGTTTTAACCTTTCTCTGCCGCAGAAATGCAACTGATAGAAAAACATCCTGGAGAAGTTCATCCTACACGAGTGTCACGTTCCTGATTTTCTTTGGGCTGATTGGATAATCGGGATGTCTCTGAGGTCGCACCTATGGGAGAGCAAAAGCAGTCAGAGAACTAAGAGAAGCCCTAGAAAAGCAGTCCCACAAGGGTCCTCAGGGGGTTACCTGCCAAACCCTCACCCCCAAATGAAATCTATCAGCAGCAACCCACTCCAAACCTAAAGACAAAGGAGAGGGTGAGCAGCAAAACGAAACAAGAGCTTCACATGGCAGTTCTGGGAATTTGTTATCTTGTGCTCTCTGAGAACTCCTTGTGGCTTCTGCATCCTGTATTTTTTAAAGGAAAACATGATGTTGGCAATTTCTCCTCCAGTTCTCTTAAAGAAAATAGCTGTTAAAATGAATAAATCTGAGCATCGCTTTCCAAATCATTTAGAAACTGCAGCAATGAGCACAGCAGCATTTCATGAGCCTCAAAGATCACTCCCAACTTCTCAGTGTTTATTCAAGGCAGGCTTTTTTTAACCTTCCCATGACTGGCAGGGTTCTGCTCCCACTGACAGCAGCCTGTTTTCCAGGCTGACCCCCGTGGGATCAGTGCAGTGCAGCTTTGCAAAGCCTGTCCTTATTTGAAACCAGTGCAGTGCATTTCCAGTCCTAATTACTCCTGTGCTTTTACAAAATATCACGGCAGAGGAAAAAGACAAGGAAAAAATTAATTCTCAGATACATCATCCACTTTGGGTATTTAAACGTTGTAGTGAGACCTCGCATAGGTAATTATGAAGTAGCTCTAAGGAATGGAAATTTCTTCCACAATGATAAAACACATATTTTCACATAGTTTCCTAAATGCAACACTGCAGCTGAATGGTTTGCTGTGTCCAGCCCCAGTGCTGGTTTTATCTGACTCCAAGCAGATGCTGCCTTCTGGCTGCTCTTCCCTGCAATTCCTTACCTGGTCTCAAGCCCTTGGAAGTTAATGGAAATTTCACTGGTTTTCCCAGTGGAATCTTCTATCAAGCCAAACATGATTTTTTAACTCCTGACCAATCTCCTTGTGGATTTCTTTCTGGAACATTAATCCTCTACAGTCTGTATGGCCTTGGTATTCTTCCAGTATTAAGTATCTTCAATAATGCATTTGGTACGTATACATTATTGAATAGGCCATAGAGGAAAACGTTAGATAACAAACATGGACAACACGTCTCTAGTATTTAATGAGTCCCAGCACCTCAAGGAAAACCGTGGGATAAATATAACTATCCTAGAAACATGTCACAAGACAGCTGCCTTCTGTTTTAAACACAACTTTCCTTCTCCCCCCCCTCCACCATCCCTTTTGTTGCTAGAACATGCTGCTGTTTTCTAAATTTACCCTCCTTTGCTGTTTATTTTTGCAGAGAGGAGAGGTGCTCTGGGAAGTAACAGGATTGCCTGGCTCTGCTCAGGAGACCTTTTCCAAGATCTCTCCACTGCATTTCATTTCTTGCAGCTCAGCCCAGGCTGGTGCTGAGCAGGGACATCACTTGCTCTTTCGCAGGGCACATCAGAGCTTCCCTCTGCTCTGTGCTGCCCTGGAGATTAATGTGTGATGAGATTTGCTCCATTTCTGGTGCAACAGCTCCTTGGAATTTCCTGATTGTTCAATTACAGGTCTGGCATGAGAGGCTTTCTCACTAGGACAGAGGTTTGGAGAAGCTCTTTACTATTGCTCCCCCCAAAGTACCAAATTCACAAATAGA
>VWZF01003765.1:51018-104204 GCA_013396755.1 Sclerurus mexicanus | reverse complement strand
GGGGGGGGGGGGGGGGGGAGGGCTGAAAAAAGCTGAAGGCAAGTGTTATGTTTGTAGGAAGCAAACATTCCCAGAAATTGTGGACTGTGAGTGTAAAGGAAACGGAACTGAGAAACCAGAAGGTTTCAGAGGGGGTCCAAGAGCACACTGTGTCCAAACCTTCCTGAAATAGGCCATTCTTTGAATCCTGTGTTTAGCAAAATACTGGGGTGGGGATATTTCTCAGGACCTCTTGCACAAAAATACTGTATTGCACCCAGATTTACTAAAGGAAAAAAAGATATTAATCAGAAAGTTCACAGAGCAGTGCTGTGGAAAGGGGCAGTGTTTGGGGCCAATAACAGGCAATGCTACAGGGGATTTNAACCACTCTGTGATTCTGTGATTTACGTTTCCATATGATGTTGAATAGCAGAGCCAGAAGATGTTCACCAGCTGGATCTTGGCTGCCCTAGGACAGCACTGGTGAAAATGTAACCCCGAAATGCCTCCTTTTTAAAAAAAAATCTCATTAGCAAGATGAGCCATCCAGCCCTTGCCTGGTCATGCCACTTCTCACCACCAGAGGAGGAACCAAGCAGGGAATTTGCTCCAGGGGTGGGCACAGTGCCCGTGATGTTTCACCTCTGCCCTGCTACATCTTTCATAGTTATTTCCTTTATGCCCTGGGTTACTTCTGTTTCATTCTTCCTGTGCTCTGCTATCAATTAATGAATAATTTCATGAATTTCAATCAACTCATGCTGTGTGCTGGCCCATTTTCTGCAGAGCTCCCTCTGAAGCAGCAAAGCCTCATTGGATATACCTTCACTGAACTGGGGGCTGCTGGGCAGTGACCTAAAACTCATCTCCTGGTGCTGTGGAAGGTCTCATACAACACATTACAATTACATAATGCAGAGGAGTAAGACCACAACAACCAGTGCATATTTACACCCTGATCTGCTACAGCTGCTTGAGCCTCTGCTTGGTTTTGGTTTCAAAGTTGTTTCTTCTTCAGATTAATTCCACTAGCCCTGTCAGTCCCTGACTGAGAAAAAAACGGCTCCAGAATTCAGTATATCCTACAAATTGAAGGGGAAAAAGACATGTCTGGTGGTTCTCTGCACAGCCCAACATCACAGGAGTGAGTTTCTAAGGTGGTCACCTCTATCAGGGAGGATGCAATAACGTCAGCACTTCTGTTATATAGTTTTCAGTTTCTTTGTTCTGTCAGCCTGGCATCTAGTGAACCATGGATATTTGACAGTCACATGTTTCAAAGCCTGCCTGTTGACTTTTATCTGCCCGGATGCTTTTTTATAGGAATTATTATAAAGGGATTGCTATGCTGGGGAAAGCTTTGCATAGTTTGTTGGTTTGGCAGGCAAAACATATACCCAAATCTTTTCATCTCTTCCAGATCTTCAGCCAGACTAAAAGAGAACTGGAAACACAAGGATGAATCAGAAGGCAAACTGAGTGTGTATCATCTGATTTCAGGGTTGAATCCCTCAGTGATGCTTTGAATACTGATCTCCAGTCAATGAAAGAAGGATTTCTGACATTACAAGGATGTTTCAGTCGCTTCTGCAGCCCATGTGACACTGGGGACATGAATGATGAACACACATCTGGCATTATGAAACAGGACTCTGGTTTTGACATTGATTTCACAGATGGCAGCTCCTCAGACACTGATGCTGGCGAAGTGTGTGATAAACTGAAGGCTTGGTATTAGCCAGGCAAAAAAACCCCAAACAACCCAAGTTTAACTGCATTAGAACAAATTGCTGAAATTAATGTGGTAGGAGTTCTTCCAAATGTTCCAAAAGCATCACACACTTGGCTAACTGTGAGAACAAAAAATCAGGGAGGCACAGCTTTCTGGTTCTCAAGGTTATTCCCCCCCCACACACACCCCACTCCCTGCCCTCAGTTTTTAATTTTCATTCCAAATTCACTTCATTTCCAGGAAAACACCCACCCAAAAGTTCTGGATGCCTTTGAAATAATTTGGAGACACTGTTACTTCAAATAGAAAACCAGTTCCACCCTGTCAACTTTTTGTGCACTCAGCACATTTCCCTGTCCATCAGCAGACACACAGCCTGGAAATCCTTCTTGGATTAATCCCACACATAAAACTTCACTCCTCCCCTTCTTCCACAGACATTTGGAAAAACTGTATTGTAAAGTGCACCTGCCGTTCCTATATCTGTATCATCAATATTTATTACTCTCTTAATCAAGATATGGTAACCAATGCATATCACAACATGACATGCTCTGTAGTACATTTCGTTGGTAGGGGTGAAGTTATTTGCTTTCATTGGTTTATATTTCTATTTATTGACCTTTTAATTCAATTTTCATAGCTTAATTTTTCTTTTCAAACCATCCTCAGAGTCGGAGCAGTTCCACACAGTGCAATAAATGGAGCTACAATTCATCATTCACTTCCTTCCCAGTATAAAACCACAACCACAACTAAATAATATTTCCAGTTTATAGAGTGTCACTGGGAGTAGTTAAGAAGAAGAATGGATCCTTCCCCATTAACAGAGCCATGAGTCACCCTGCACTGGAGAGGGGGAGTGTGGCTGGCGTGGCAAGTGGAAGCCTCTGAAGTCAGCTGAGTTACACCAGGGATGAATCCGGCCCACCATAATGAGCACTCACTCCCTCTTACAGAATGGTCTTCTGATTTATCACAGAGACGTTTATGGCAGATTAAATGGACTAATTATGAAGCTTGTCTAGGAGATCGTCCCAATCCTGCAAGCTCCTTTTATGGGAGCTCGAAACATGAAGCTCCTGGGAGGTGGCACTCAGGACCTGGCAGAACTGGCCCTGTGGTCCTGGTTCAGGCTAAACTGACCGTGGGACTGCCCCAAAATCTGCTACAGCCAAGGCAAGGGATGCCCCTTATTGCTCTTGGGTTTTGGAAGGAGCACTGTGCAACAGGGAATGGAACGAGGAACGGCCCCTTGGATGGGATCGTTGCCCCTAACACCCCTTTGGCAACAGGGAATGGAATGAGGAACGGCCCCTTGGATGGGATCGTTGCCCCTAACACCCCTTTGGCTTGCAACTCAGCCCTGGTGCTGGGAGCAAGGACCACTCAGCCTGGAAAAGACAAGGCTTAGGGATCACCTTTTTGTGGCCTTTCAGTACCTGGAGGGAGCCCACGAGAAAGAAGAAAAGAGATTAACAAGAACACGGAGTGACAGGACAAGGGGGAATGGCTTCAAACTGCCAAAGAGTAGGGTTAGATGGGATATTGGGAAGGAATTGCTGGCTGGGAGGTTGCCCAGAGAAGCTGTGGCTGCCCTTGGATCCCTGGATCCAAGGCCAGGTTGGACGGGGCTTGGAGCAACCTGGGCTTGTGGAAGGTGTCCCTGCCCATGGCAGGGGGTTGGAAATGGATGATCTTTAAGGTCCCTTCCAACCCAAGTCATTCCATGACCACTGACACAACTACATACGCAATTAAAGAGAAGCCTGCAACTCTGCTCTCAATCTGACCTTTTCTCAGCTAATGTAATCAGAGTGAAGACCTTCCAGCGCCCCTGACTGATGTTCCCGGCCTCCTCTTCCAGCAGCTGGTCATTTTTTTTCCTCAACTCAATAATTTACTTTGTTATTCATCATTTTTTAAACATCTCCTGCACCTTTTCTTTTCCTCCCTCCTTCTTTGCTGAGGTATCACTTTTCCCCAAGATGATTTGCCAAATCTTTTGCTCATGTTGTGAATTGATCAGTGCAATTACTGGGCAACATTTATCTTCCGTGGACATTTTGCATTAGTTTCTGATTCCAAGAGTTTGAATGGCCAACAGCTGACCTAAGTGGTTTTCTGTTGCCACCCTTTACAATGACACACGCCACGTATTTCAGTCCTTGTATCTGGCTGGGTCCATGGGCAAGGAATTCTCAGGAAACAAAACCTGTGGTATGAAGTCTCATTTCATCTCCCAAATTGTTTAAAATTGTAACTTTTTTTTTACACGTGGAATAGAGGGGATCAAATTTGAAGCAAATACCCTCACAGAGATAGGAATAGATAAGGCTTTAGGTCTTCAGTCTCTGTGACTCTTTCCATCAGTAGATGGACTCCCTGCTCCTCAGGGAGGACTTGGACTCTCCCTCCTTCTTCTTGACTTCCATAGAGACACTGAAAGGACATTTGCTTGTGTTCCTTTATTGTCCAGGGAGAGAGAAGCAATTTGTTGGTGTCCACTCCTTCGTGATCTCCTTCACTATGGAAAAAATTCGTAGTATAACTTCACTCCCTCCTCTTCATTTACCCCCCTATTTCTCATTAAAAAGTCCTGAAGAATAAGGATGAATAATCTTTGGGAACGTTTCCAGTATTCAGGCAGGGAAAGCCAATTGAGAAACACAACTTCCTGGGCTTAGAAGATGCAGTGGCAGGAAGGCAGGTGGTTTCTGAAGAAACTGTTTGATTCAGCACTAACCATCAAACAGCTAAATGAGTTATCATCTGATTTCTCCCACTTGACAAGAAATATAATGAAAGAGCACTGCAATGTTTATCAGGCAATATATTGGCATCAGTGGTGATTGAACTTTATTAGAATACACCCAGTATTTTTGTCAGAAAACCTCTATTATGCAGTTAACAGGGAAGGCTGTGAATGTAAAAGAAAACCGCTTTTTCCCTGGGAAATGTTTTCCTATATTTTTTTATAAGGTCATAAATTTAAATAATGGACAGCAAATCCACAATTTCAGGCAAACCTTCAGCAGCCTTTATGAGCTCCTGCACGTACAAGATGGGGCCATCACAACATCCTGAGAAGCCCTGTCCAAACTGAGGAATAGTTTGCCTTCACCAAGCCACTTTTAGACTCTAAATATTGCCCTAACATATGGAAACTAGCTATAAGTAATTTTCACCTCTAGATGATCTCTTGGGAATTTTCAAAAATGTGTGGGCAGTTATTGATGCAGGTAGAAGACACTTTTTATATTGTCCGGGGAAAAGCGGTTTAAAAATATAGAAACAGTTCAATTTTATGCTGTGTGTCTGTGATGGATTTCAGTGTTTCCCTGGCCACTGGGACCACATCTGGCCTGGAGTCTGAACTGTAGGGCTGCGCCCACATTCATGTTCCAGTCTGAAGCAGGACTGTGAACCCAGTCTCCTGATGGTCCCCACTCACACCAGCATTATTCTCACTGTGGAGCACCCAAATTTGATGCCTTTTATGACACCAAATGGCTTAATGACTCCCCAGTGCACATCAACGATCGATGGGCACCCAGTCACTGGGAAATGGCTACAGCCACTGAATCCCAGAATCATCAAGATCATCCAGTGCCACCAACAAACCAGCACCACCACAATCACCCCCAAACCATGTCCCCAAGGGCCACAGTTAATATCCTGCCCTGAAATGTGCGCAGGGAGGATTCAGGGTCCTCAGCACAAGCTCTTTGGGTTCTCAGAGCAGACCATCCTGTGCCACATGCCTTGTGCATGGAAGCACAGCCAGTGCTTTTTAATCCTGCTCATGAATACTTCAAACACTGCCTGAAACTGGTGCTCAGGGTTGTAGAGCCCCACTGAACCCTCAGCTGTTCAGAGCATGCTTTTCAGCTTTGCTTCAACAGTGTTTTGTTTGACAAGTAATTAATGTCAAACATCATAACTACCAGGCACAAATACATCAGTGTCATTGCTATTATTGTTACTGTTATTATTTTGATCATTGTTTTAATCATTGCTTGAGCACTTCCTAAAATTCACTGTGTGCCAAAAAGAACTAGACACACTCTGCTAAGAATTTTATGCAATGTCATCCCACGACAGATTTCTGCATTGTGCATGTTGAAGCAGCTCTTCAAAAATAAATGAGTTATCACTGTGTTGAGGAGTGAACTCAGCACCACATCACTGCCACTTCCCCAGGAGAATATTGGCAAAAACCATCATGGAGGTGCTAAAAGTGTTTTAAAAATATATGGCATAAATTAGGATCCACATTGCTGGTGTGCTAGAAGAGAGTCAAGCACCATCCTTCAGAACAGAGGCCTCTGAGAATGGAACAAGGAGAGGAATAAACTCGGAGTTCAATTTTTTACACGCTAGTCACTTGAAAAAGATGCAAAGCCCTCAGGGGACTGGGTGTTAGCTGGGGGCCTTCCATCCCAGCATTTACTGCTCAGATATCAAAAGTCTCCAAGATCAGTGTAAAGTTCCTGAATAATTTGGAAAATACACTCAAGAAATGATCCAGAAAAAAACAGCTCATTTATTTACTATGTCTACACTGGAGTTTGTTTGCAAAAGAACCTCAAACCTCACCTTCAACTGTACCTCTTATCTTATATCCACATCTCCTCCAACCTGGCAGATTGGGAGAACAACAAAAACACTGCAGACCTCTGCAGACCTATAGGTCAAGTCACCTATAAAACACCTTTATATATATATAAAATATATATATAATTCTGTCCAGAATTATTACCCGCTCATGGCAAAGGAAATCCCGACATTAAAATTCTTTAAGGTGTAATACACACAGAGGTGAATTCCCAAAAGCCAAGCTGGAGTTATTCTACCTGGAAAGGCTGAAAGAATTAATTTATTAATTAATTAATGGTAATAAGTGGGTTTGTGGAGACAGACTTTGTAATCCCAGGAATGACAATCAGATGACTGGCTTTACCCACGGGAAGCCTGTCCCAGTCGGGGCTGCCCATGACGCCAGCCAGGCTGGCTTTTGGAGGAGGGAAGGCATGAAAAGAAATGGAAAAGCAAGAGAAGACACTGCCTGGACTGCCGGCAGAGCTCAGGGAGGGTCTGGGTGATGGTTTTAGTGACGTGGGTTAGTTTTAGGCAGTCCTGGGAGGAGCAGGGAGCTCAACTCAGTGACCTTTGTGGGTCCTTTCCAGCTTGAGATATTTTATGCAGGCAAAGTCTGTGGGTTCCTGACTTTAGCCCGGGAGGTGGGAGGGAGATGTAGCTGAGGGGAACAGATGTGGCAAAACCTTTACTAGAGATGTCTTGCAAATATCAGAGGAGGTTGTTTCCCCCTCACCTCTCTTCAGCCCCCCACCCCATTGCCTCCTCTGCCAGCTCAGTCTGAGTCTAACCCAGACTTTATCCTTACAAAGCAAACATTCAGGAACACCGAAGGGACATTCCAGTTCCCCAGTTCCAGCTGGAATTGACTTCTAACTGTCCACCTCCACCCAAAACCTGTGTTTGGTTGTAGCACAGTGCACACCACGTGTAAAAGAAAGCTCAAGATATTTAAGGTATCGGCGTTTCAATTACCTTTGGCACTGAACGGATGTACAAATTGTCCTCAGGGCCAGAAAACTTGGGAGCCACGGGGGGAAGGGAGGCAATTCCTGAAAGAAGGACATAGAGGATTAGTGTTATGTGGGAGAGGAGCCCACGCAGGAGCAGCTTTGCTGGCAGGAACTGTGACCCCACAAGGCACCCACACTGGAACACTCCATTCCTTGGACAACATCAGCCTGTGGGATAGACACTCCTGGCAGAAGTTTATGAAGGATTGTGCCCTGTGGGAAGAACCCACAGTGGAGCACGGGAACAGACAGGAATGGGGTGTTACGGTCTGAGAACAGCCCCAGTTCCCTGTCCCCTCATCCCCCTGCCACGCTAGATGGGCCAGGAGGGAAGCTGAGCCTTGGAAGAAGCGAGGATTGAGGACATGTTATTAGTTTTGCTCTCTTTTTCACTATGCTACTGTTATTAATTTGCAATAAATTTAATTAATCCTCAAAAAATGGAGTCTTTTTTGCCTGTGACAGTAATTGGTGCCCCCTCCTCATCTTCACTCATGAGCTTTTCCATCTTACTTTCTTCCCCTGTCCTGTTGAGAAAGGGAGTGATAAAGCAACTCGGTGGCCAGCCAAGGTCAATCCAGCACACAAATAAATATGAAAGAAGCCTATACAAGGACTCAGTAGAATCAGTTTATCCAGGTTCACTTAGTTTTCTTTTTATTTTTCATAACTGCTACATTTTGCAATACCGCAGGCTCTGGAAGTCTTTCCACTGCACTTATTCCTTCACCAGTTATTTGTTAGAGAGAAAAAGATGTGTGCCTGGATTGTAGACTCTGCACAATAATTTCAAGTCATTAAGTGTTTGATTAAATGTTTTGATAATAATGTGGTTATAAATGCAAGTAGTGGGCAATGATTTGGTGGAGATTTACATTTGCTTTTGAAAAGTCTTTGTGCTTAAGGAGAAGAATTTATAATGCCTTAGTCATTTATCAGTAAAATAATAGTTCACTAACTGCCTTTTTCCATTCCTTCTCTTCTTTTTCTTTATTTTTTTTCTTTTTTTGTGTTGGCAGTGGATGGTTTTCTTTTGTTTTCACAGACCAACTGCAAAATATTGCCTAAATTGATGGTTGTGTGGAAATCCAGTCACACTTAGCCCCAGAAGACACTTGGAAGAACAAAGGCATCCAAAAAACCCCAAATCTGGGACTAAATCTAAATTCAACTGCAAACTGAATTAGATGTTTTCTCAATATTTTAAAATCTTTTTATTTACTATTTTATTTAATACTTTTCCTCTAGAAAATCCAAAATGTTCTGAAGAGGCTCAGGCCAAGCACAAATCCTTCACCAAGCATTGTGAAATCTCCCAATGTCATCGCTTGACACGCTGAGAAGCAAGTTGACCACACGTGATTGACCAGCTTGGGCTCACCTGGCCTTTGTTCCGTGTTCCACAGTTCCTCTGGAAGATATCCTGGATTTTCACTACCATTCCTTTGCCTGTTTTCCAAATCACCATCTTTTTTCTTCTCAGCTGAAACTTTTCTACAAACGAAAAGGCCTGTCATTGGAAAGTTATTGTGACAAGAGAACTCTTGGGTAGCGGAATACAGAGAAAAAAAAGTCTTACTTCCCCAAAAACAGGGTATGCAAAACATACCTGGGGCTTCTAAATAAGTAGTACAAATCTTGTCCCATGCAAGTATTATCCACGGAATTCTGTTTGGAAAGTTCTCATCAGCTCCAATATCAGAAAGCAGGAAAATAACTGAGCCACCTTCCAAGAGTGAAGACTCCGCACCAGACCATAGGTCTTGCGGGCAGTGAATTTTGATCTCTAATTGTGAATTACAGGATATCCAATGGCCCAGTAATGGTCATTTATGACAGCTTATCATTTTGGTGACCTGAGCCTGCCCCAGTTGCAAAAACAAAGCATGTTATCTCGAATCCCCACGCTGAGCTCCCAAGTGATTCATCTGTACACTCCAAAGTTAATCTTTCACTTTGGAATTTACTTGACAAGTGAAAGAATTTCCTTGGTTAAATTGACACATCTCTGAATTTGCAGAATGCTGACGTGCAGAGCTGCACAGTGAGAAAACAGTGCTTTTTTACCCAAAACTCTTATTCTAGAAGAGATGTCACTATTGATCTGTTCCTACCACAGACTCCTCTCCAGGATAGTCCCAGGTTCACCTCTGCCTAGGTCTGAGGTGTGGCAAGTCCTCAAATCCAATATGAAAAACCAGGAATTTTTAGGGGGAAGGGGGCAACATGCTGTTAGTTTGTGGAAACTGCTGCATGCAGTTGTACCAAGGAGGCTGTAGCCAGGTGGGGACTGGGCTCTGCTCCCAGGGAACAGGGACAGGAGCAGAGGGAACGGGCTCAGGCTGGGCCAGGGCAGGGGCAGGTGGGACATCGGGAGGAATTCCTGCCTGGAAAGGGTGGTCAGGCCTTGGCAGGGGCTGCCCAGGGAGGGTTGGAGTGCCCAGCCCTGGAGGTGCCCAAGGCAGGACTGGCCGTGGCACTGAGTGCTCTGGGCTGGGGGACAAGGTGGGCATCGGGCACAGGGTGGACTTGATAAGTCTTGGAGCTCTTTTCCAACCTAAACAATCCCATGACTCTATTTTTTTATGTTCAGTAGGAATTTCTTTGCTGGCCCACAGAGTTTCAGATAGGCTTTCCTGATGCCCACATAAATTTGAGGAGCCAGCCATTGCCTACGGGGCTTTTTTTAAGAGATAAATGTGTCAGATACCACCAAGAAACCTGTCATGGTTGCTAGAAGACAAAAGCAATTGTTTAGGGCTACCACCTCCACATGGTACATGATACTGCAGAGTGTATTTTAGCTGGTCCTTAGATCCCAACAAACTCAGTGCAGTAGCCAAATAAAAAGCAGCCACAAAAATAAAAAAATAAAAAAATAAAAGTGTGGGAGGTATGGGAAGTTATCCAGCCAAGTTAAAAATAAATGTGGGAAATAAACCAATAGATGTTTGGTCTCACCAATTCTTTGCTACTATAGTGAAGCTTCCCAAATCTGGACAATCATCATTCCTTTTACTGCGGGTAAAGAAAAGAAAAAACACCGGACCTACAAAATCTGTGAGTGATTGTTAATAATCCTTGTGATTTCAGTGTCATTGTAGAGCTCTTAACTCTGTGTCTCCAAGTCTCAGCTGAGCCTCAGAGCCTGAATTCATCCCAGTTTTCTTAACTTCCAGAGTGCAAACTGCACGTGGCAAAATGATCGATTCAGCCCCACAAACCTAAGAAATCCCGTGGAAGTTTACACGGATGGCGGGGCAAAATAAGCATCATTTCCTCAGGAGATAACAGTGGGTATTTAATTTCCTGATTTTGTTTCATATCAATAAAGTTCTCTATAAATGGATATCTGACAACAGACCTTCGCAACATTTCCCCACCAGAGGCTGTTTATGAAAGTGGGTATTTACAGATGTGCCAGGCAATGGGGTGTGTGAGGCTTTGGAAACTCATTAAGGGATGGGGAGTTAAAAGCCCCACAGGCGTAGGCAGGGTTTGAATTACAGGACAGCCTGGATATAAATAATAATATAAGTAACCCCACTGCTGTCACAGCCACACTGGTGCTGATAAAAAGGATCTTAATGCTGATACCCACCAGCTACTGATTTCTAAAACTTTCCAGCTCGGTGCAATAATGCACCGACAGTTTTGTACCCCAGTTTGTCTCACAATCACTTGCTGATGCCCATCATTGGGGCAGCTTTATTAATGTTTTAGTAATAGAATTATACAACATCTTGAGTTAGAAGGGACCTTAAAGTTCATCCTGTGCCATGGGCAGGGACACCTTCCACCAGCCCAGGTTGCTCCAAGCCCTGTCCAACCTGGCCTTGGACACTTCCAGGGATGGGGAGTCCACAACCTTCCTGGACACCTGTCAGCGCCTCACCACCCTCTCCGTGAAGAACTTCTCCCTAACACCTCCCCTAAACCGACCCTCTAAACCCCTGTTTTGCCTCAAAAGAGCCGGGCACACGCTGCGATCCGCCTGCCCACCCATCCCGCGGAGCTCCTCCTCTCCCGTGCCCATCCCCGTAAGCCGGGCTGGCAGTGACATCCTGTGGCGGTGATGGCAATCGCCTGCAGAGCTCTGGTAGCCAGCCCGGAGCCCCCAGCCATCCCCCCCTGCCTTCCCCGGGGTCACAGCTGGCTCTTAGGGATGCTCTTTGCCCATCAGGGAGCGTCCGCTCGCTTCGCATCCCTGCGCTTGCTGAGTCAGAGAGGCAGCGCTGGCAGGATTTTTTGGGGGGGTTTTCACCCAGGGTTCACAACCTGCTGCTCGCTTTTCAGCCCCTAAAGCCAGACCCCCTTCCCTGCTCGCTGCCCACACGGGAATGGGCAAACTCGCACATCCCGGGAGTACCGNGAAGAGAAGAGAAGAGAAGAGAAGAGAAGAGAAGAGAAGAGAAGAGAAGAGAAGAGAAGAGAAGAGAAGAGAAGAGAAGAGAAGAGAAGAGAAGAGAAGAGAAGAGAAGAGAAGAGAAGAGAAGAGAAGAGAAGAGAAGAGAAGAGAAGAGAAGAGAAGAGAAGAGAAGAGAAGAGAAGAGAAGAGAAGAGAAGAGAAGAGAAGAGAAGAGAAGAGAAGAGAAGAGAAGAGAAGAGAAGAGAAGAGAAGAGAAGAGAAGAGAAGAGAAGAGAAGAGAAGAGAAGAGAAGAGAAGAGAAGAGAAGAGAAGAGAAGAGAAGAGAAGAGAAGAGAAGATTAAAACGCAGGAAATTAAAATATTAACTACTATAAGTTCCCTTAGAGCTTATAGTAGTTTCAGCTACCAAAGTTCCATAGCTCCCGTGTTCCAGCTACCAAAGGAGCATCTCCCCTCCCTTGTTTATGAAATTGTGCAGCCTTGCAGAACAGTTTAAACAGACACTGAAATTCGGCACACAAGACAAGATATTCTTCAACAAAGAACCTCAGCACGGGAGCTAAAGGGCTTTGAAAGTTTGTGCACTCCCCAAAAACACGATCCTCTTGCAGTTAATGTGAAGGGCTGACACTGATTGCTTTGGAATCAATTTAGGAGAGAAACAGGAAGGTGAAATTGGGGAGCATCTAAAGTGCAATTAAGGAGCATCTAAGGTGAGATTAAGGGGCATCTTAACCAGGTCAAGGTTAAGAGCAGGATCTGTCTGCTCACACTTCTGCTTACAGGTCTTTGCACAGCACCAGAGCCGACTCAACTTGGTGGTTTATATCTAATTGAAGGTACTTTTTAATGTATAGACCAGTTGTGAAGTTCCACTTACCCCTCTTCTTTAGGCAGCAGCGTACAACAACCACAGTAATGATGATCAGGAGAACAACACCGAGAAATGAAAGCACAACTGCAAGTACAATAACCCAGGAATTTCCATTGTCTTCACTGTAATAATTTTCTGTTGAATCAAATGGAGAAACATTGTACTATCAGAGCCTCAGAACATCCTTTTCAGAATATTTACCTTTTCTGTGAGATGCTGTTAACTGCTTGTTGATTATTAACAAGGAGTCTGTGTTTTCCAAATGACAGACTCTGTATTTGTGGATGGCACCCAAGAATTTAAAATATTTCCAAATTCAAATTCTTTATTGCAGGTGTAACTTTTCCCACTGTTTTGAAAGACACAGGATTGTAATATTCCAACCTAACTTTATTTCTGGGCCTCCCAGCATTCTTTGGAGATATTTGTGATTGGGAAGAGGGGTTAAGATTCAATTTAGATGTTTATACTGCAGATATTTAGTGTGTTTGCCTACCTGCTCTTGCCAGTGGAGATAAAATAGGTATTTTGGCTTGTAATTTATTTGACTGAATGTGTACGTGTCCCTTTTGAGCAGCTGAACTGCTCTGAGAGTGTCCATTTCTCCCCACAGATCACAGTTCGTGTGACTTACACATTGGTGATTTCTAGCCCAGAGACGGGATTTTTTTAATCAGTTCTGTCTTGGGATTTCTCTCAAGGAATTCAACAAGTGTTTGATTTTGGGTCATGCTCGGTAGGGCATCTGTCACCCTCTTTAAGAGCAGCAAAGAGCTAAACCTGAAAAGAATATGCAGCTACTCCCCCGTGTTCTCTACCAGCATTCCCCTAATTAACTTATTCCTTTGTCTTTGCTGGAATATAGAGGGTTAAATGAGGTGATTTAAGGATAACTCAATGTCTTGCTGAAATTGGTTGCTATGACCAAACAGGGCTCCCATGCCCACAGAATTTAAAAAAAAATACTTTGTATATAGAATCATAGGATCAGAGAGTTGTTCGGGTTGGAAGGGAACCTAAAGATCAAGTTCCAATCCTTTGCCATGGGCAGGGACATCTTCCTCCAGACCAGGTTGCTCAGAGCCCCATCCAACCCTGGACACTCCCGTATTTCTCACACAGATGGATACACGAGGAAGATATGGCAGCTCTCATTGNCGCTGGCAGGATTTTTTAGGGGGGTTTTCACGCAGGGTTCACAACCTGCTGCTCGCTTTTCAGCCCCTAAAGCCAGACCCCCTTCCCTGCTCGCTGCCCACACGGGAATGGGCAAGCTCGCACATCCCGGGAGTACCGAGGGTTCTGGGATGCTGGACGGCAAGGCATGGAAGCTGGCACGGACCTCTTGCCACCCCAAAAGAGTCCAGTTAACAGGGAAAATTCTCCCCCCTCGTCTGGCTTACCTGATTTCGCTTTGATATGTTGATGCTGAGAAGGAAAGGGAAAAGAAGAGAAGAGAAGAGAAGAGAAGAGAAGAGAATATATTAAAATGCAGGAAATTAAAATATTAACTACTATAAGTTCCCTTAGAGCTTATAGTAGTTCCAGCTACCAAAGTTCCATAGCTCCCGTGTTCCAGCTACCAAAGGAGCATCTCCCCTCCCTTGTTTATGAAATTGTGCAGCCTTGCAGAACAGTTTAAACAGACACTGGAATTCGGCACACAAGACTGAAGATATTCTTCAACAAAGAACCTCAGCACGGGAGCTAAAGGGCTTTGAAAATTTATGCACTCCCCAAAAACATGATCCTCTTGCAGTTAATGTGAAGGGCTGACACTGACTGCTTTGGAATCAATTTAGGAGAGAAACAGGAAGGTGAAATTGGGGAGCATCTAAAGTGCAATTAAGGAGCATCTAAGGTGAGATTAAGGGGCATCTTAACCAGGTCAAGGTTAAGAGCAGGATCTGTCTGCTCACACTTCTGCTTACAGGTCTTTGCACAGCACCAGAGCCGACACAACCTGGAGGTTTATATCTAATTGAAGGTACTTTTTAATGTATAGACCAGTTGTGAAGTTCCACTTACCCCTCTTCTTTAGGCAGCAGCGTACAACAACCACAGTAATGATGATCAGGAGAACAACACCGAGAAATGAAAGCACAACTGCAAGTACAATAACCCAGGAATTTCCATTGTCTTCACTGTAATAATTTTCTGTTGATTCAAATAGAGAAACATTGTACTATCAGAGCTTCCGAACATCCTTTTCAGAATATTTACCTTTTCTGTGAGATGCTGTTAACTGCTTGTTGATTATTAACAAGGAGTCTGTGTTTTCCAAATGGCAGACTCTGTATTTGTGGATGGCACCCAAGAATTTAAAATATTTCCAAATTCAAATTCTTTATTGCAGGTGTAACTTTTCCCACTCTTTTGAAAGACACAGGATTGTAATATTCCAACCTAACTTTATTTCTGGGCCTCCCAGCATCCTTTGGAGATATTTGTGATTGGGAAGAGGGGTTAAGATTCAATTTAGATGTTTATACTGCAGATATTTAGTGTGTTTGCCTACCTGCTCTTGCCAGTGGAGATAAAATAGGTATTTTGGCTTGTAATTTATTTGACTGAATGTGTACGTGTCCCTTTTGAGCAGCTGAACTGCTCTGAGAGTGTCCATTTCTCCCCACAGATCACAGTTCGTGTGACTTACACATTGGTGATTTCTAGCCCAGAGACGGGATTTTTTTAATCAGTTCTGTCTTGGGATTTCTCTCAAGGAATTCAACAAGTGTTTGATTTTGGGTCATGCTCGGTAGGGCATCTGTCACCCTCTTTAAGAGCAGCAAAGAGCTAAACCTGAAAAGAATATGCAGCTACTCCCCCGTGTTCTCTACCAGCATTCCCCTAATTAACTTATTCCTTTGTCTTTGCTGGAATATACAGGGTTAAATGAGGTGATTTAAGGATAACTCAATGTCTTGCTGAAATTGGTTGCTATGACCAAACAGGGCTCCCATGCCCACAGAATTAAAAAAAAAAAATACAAAAAATACTTTGTATATAGAATCATAGGATCAGAGAGTTGTTCGGGTTGGAAGGGAACCTAAAGATCAAGTTCCAATCCTTTGCCATGGGCAGGGACATCTTCCTCCAGACCAGGTTGCTCAGAGCCCCATCCAACCCTGGACACTCCCGTATTTCTCACACAGATGGATACACGAGGAAGATATGGCAGCTCTCATTGTCCCATCCATCATCCTGCTCTTTGGTTTGACCAAATATTCCAGAAGCACCTCTAGTTCATCTGTGCTTTGGAAAGCAGCCCCAAAATAATTTTGACATTATTAATTCATTAATTTGGGAGTTGGAGGTTTCAGACTGCAAAGATAGAGGACCAGAGCCTCCTACACAGCTTGAACCTCTGCATTCTCCAAAGCTCAGATCATGATTAAGCAATTTGTTCCAGTCTCCTCTAATCCTAATGCCCAATCAGCATGTTTGGAATTTCTTCTGTTAGAAAAAACAAGCACTCAGTAACCCTGAAACTGGTAGTAAATCCTGTAGGCTGTCATCAGCTGTGATCACAATCGATGATAAACTTGTTCAGAGTATTTTTAACTAGAAGGACCGCAACATATACCTACATTTTATTACATTTTGTTCCATCAAGCATGCCATGAGAATTTCAAGATGTTTAAAATATGAAAGACAGCTATTTAGCTACAGAAAAAGCTTATCCTTAGTGTGAAGGGAGGAGACAAGCACACCTGCCCACAGCTCCAGGCTGGCTGCCACACCAAGGTGTTTCACTCCCTGTCAGGTTCAGGTTTTGTGCCTAAAGAAGATGCACAGAGCTGAAGGTAGGACAGGATACAGCACAAACACTCTCAGCACTTCAGCATTTTAGTTTCTCCTCAGTTTTGGAGGATGCAGAAAGAAACTGGAGCTGGGACCAGCAGGTAGGAATAAGGAGCTGCCAGCTCAGCACACAAGCAGGGGTGCAAGAGAGGGTCACTAAGGGGTGAGGGCATTAACCCCTTTTAGTCTGTTAGTAAATCCACACCAAGTTACATGAGATGTTTGGTGTGAACAAAGTCACTGCCTCATTCCATAGGGCTCATCCTCAACTGCTATCCAGACCTCTGGCTCGCTCTTCCCAAAGCTGTCCAACCATTTACTTGGACAAAGTATCTGCAGAAAAGGAGAGTTTTCCTTGTCACACGTGACCAAGGAGAAATGAGAGACTAGAAAAACCCTCACACTGCTTCTGGGACACTTTGGAGCTTTCTGGATAACTTAAAAACCAAAAGAAGTCCAGGCTCATGGCAGGTTCCCTGTCCTCACCTTCTACAGGTCAAAGACCACATGAATTCAGCACTGAGGCCAAGGAGAGTTCAGGCCAGATAAGGGACTCTGCCAGGGACCCCATTCCCAGTGACAGCTCTGGGAATGCATCTCCCGGGATAGGAGCTCCCAAATTTGGGGCTCAGCCAAACACCACTGCGAGGTAACTCTGGAGGAGGAGAGACTGACCTAAAAATGCATCACCTTGTATGGAAAGACTGACCTAGAGGTGCAGGAAGGTGGAACATTCACTGCCCAGGAGGTGGCTGGCTGAGGAGGGCTCAGGTTTGTGGTGGTTCTTGTATTGCTTGAGAGGAACATGGAGGGATTCAATTCCTCAAGTTTTGGGAAAGATTTCTTAGATGTTGGGAAAGAACACAACTAGCTTCAAACAACAGGTAGCTTAGGCTGAGCCTCTATATGAAAAGTCAGACAAGCTCTGAGATTTTAAGTGTGATGTATACATTATATATCGTCCTCTGTCATAAATGCCATGCTTTTATTTCATTCTAATCACTTAAAGACTTCATATTCTCCTACCCTCACAAATTTTTAGCGGCTGCTGCTGCACAATATTTCCAAAGAGAAATGAATGATGGTCCTATACAGTCACTAATAATACACTAATAGTGCTTCATGACATCTGTTTTTCTCCTCTTCTGATTTACAATGAGTAGCTATGGAAACTGGGGGTGGATCCCTCACTACTTCACAAATCAGTAGGCAGGGGAATTTATTCATTTCCTCAGGGTAGTTCTATTTTGCTTCGTCAGTAATTAAGATCAATGTAACCACAAAAAAGTCATATTAAGGACGGTCAAATGACCTTTTCCAACTGCATTTCCAAGCAAGTGCTTCTGAAAAAGACTTGTTAATAAAGACTTATGCTGAAAAGGAAAGGCACAGTTACTCAATCTCCTCAGTTTTTTATGTGTCAAAATGTCTGTACCAAACCCCTCGTGGATCCACTACAGGGATGTATTTGCATGTGCCGTGTTCACCCATTGCAGAAGAAGAAGCAGTTCATCAAGAGAAGCTGTCAGCATGATTATAACCTGAGCAAAAATATTTAGAGTTATCAAAGGTCTTGCTAACTGCTCTTGAGGGATTTGCACAACATCCGTGCTTGGATTAAAGCAACCTGGAACTTCCTTAAATCAAAGTCAATATAAAGCAACCTAATGCACTGTCAAAAGAATTCCACATAGGTTGCTGCAGGACATTTTTTACCTTCCTCTGAGATTTGGAAGAGACCGGAACGCAGACCCAATGGCTCTAGGATCTAAGTAGACTTTGGCATAACATCCATGAATATTCCCTTTTCCCAGAAGTGTTCCAGGCCAGGCTGGATGGGGCTCTGAGCAACCTGGTCCAGTGGGAGGTTGGAATGAGGTGATCTCTGGTCACTGCTCGGATGGATTCCATTTGCACCCGAAGTGCAAGTACAGAATTTATTCTGGATTGTCTGCAGAAACTGGGAGGGGTTTTTTTCCAAGTCAGTGGTCAAACTGGTGTTGAATGGAGAACAATTTCACCTGAGGGCTTGGTTTTGAGTAAATGAGGTCTAAGAAAATACAGCAGGCACGGTCTAATCAAGGATATTTAAGATCTAAATTCAGTAGTTGTTTTCTTGGGCAAGGAAAAAAGCCTGGTTTTCCTAGCAGTGAATCCATATGTACTGCTTTGATTGTCTTGTTCAGTCCTATACTGGACTTTGGGGTTCATTAGACTTGTGCCAGTGCATTTAACCCTACCTATAGATCAGATTTTGACTACTGCGTCTTGATTCCATCACCTTTTCACATCTCATGGTATTTCATTTGCAAAGAAAAGAACTTCTCAAAACAGAAAGCAGAACAAAACACAGAGCTCTGAGCACAGTCAGTACATTACAGGCAAAGTACAACAAACATTCACTTACCTGCAGTGGAGTTGTCAAAAATAAGAGTTACAGTCGCATTCTGGGGTTCAGGGAGTGCTTCTATGTCAGCTAAACAAGTCAAGACCTCAGTGGCTGTTGGAGTCACTGTCAGGATGCTCAGGACATTGTGGAGGCCATTAGATCCTTGACTTTGCTGGTTAACATACCTTGACTTATCAATGAAAGAGTCATTTGTCATCCAGGAAATGTCTGGAGCTGGAGCCCATCCTAAGGCTTCGCAAACAATTTCAACTGTTTTGTTCTCTTTTACTGTTAAGGTGCTATTTTTGATGAATAAAGATCCATTAACTGTAGGAGGGAAAAGATGTTTTGTTCCTTCAGAATATTTTGCTGCTTTGCTTTCCTGCTGGTAGTTTTAAATCTTATCTTGCTACCCAGAAATAGCTATGCCTTGAGACATGAAGTGGAAAACAATCATTATTAACACAGATATGCCATATGCATGATAGGAACATGCAGACATTGCAACTGCATGGGCACATTGTCCAGCACATCTAAAGAACCAGCCTCAGCTTTCAGCACCTTTCCAATAAAAAGCAGGAAATTGTACTTTTTAGCCACCCTGACACATTCCCAGCTGAAAGACAATATAACGAAATAACAGTGTTTCTCTCTAAGTTTTAAATATGCTGAGGTTCTGCAAGGAAAGGTTTGTGGGTAGATGAGGAGATGTTATCACTGCACAAAGCACCTCTGACAAAGGGGTAGTGCCTGGTGGTGAGATCCTGCTTGCAGCCTGATAAGGAACAAGAGATGTAACAGGAAAAACCAGGGGCAGATATCACCTTTGTAGCTGGTACTCTGAATGTGACTCTAAAACCCGCTTTGACAGTAAAATTAAGACAAGGAGGACAGGAGGCAAAGGTTGGGAAATGAGAGCAGGTAGTCCTTCCCAGGGACAATCTGAATGATTCCTCAGATTCCTTTAAGCGCAGTATAACAAAATACCTTTCTACTGGTGGCTCTACACACCTTGGACAGAGAGAAAGGCAAAGTTGTTCTCGCTGGGCTGCTGGATGCTGCACTCAATTCTTCCAGAGTCACTCAGCTGGGTGTCGTGAATGATGAGCTCCGAGGTGAACTCGTCACCGCTGGTGTAATTTTGGGAGGTGAAGCGCTCTGTTGTTTCGACAGATCCCTGGGAGCTGAGGACAGTGAGGACAGGATCCCCCTTGGACAGCCAGATGAGGATCTTCCATCCTGCTGACACAGTGCAGTTAAACCGGGCCTGGGAGCCAGCAAGGACCGTGGCATTAGCAGGGCCTTTTGTAATAGAGTAACAAGAGCCAAGACCTGAAAGGAAGACAAAAAAACCCTCAGCCTGTAAATCCACGTACAACGCCACCAAAGGTGGTTATATAGTTTAAAAGCTCTTAACCAGAGATGGAGATGTGCAATCTAATCTTCCAGGTTTGGCTTAGATTAGGTGGGGGTTTTTTAAAGATGCATTTAATTTTTTGTCTCTCCTCCTCCCTCCCCAAAATCCCCTTTCTCTCTTCAGTAATTCACTGACTACCATTTTGCTGGAAGAAAAGAGTTCCACTTTTGAACAGGAAGACACATGAGTTCTCTAGACTTTAGATAATTAAAGGGGTATGTAACTGGTCCCTTTTCCACATCGTGGATTGCCACTGGCTTTTTGGAGTCCCACATACATCCTTCTATACTCTTTCCCCTATTCCTCATGCATGCATCACATACATACTTACCCACCTTCTCAGGCTTTCGTTAACCAGTGCTGCTGTAACTCATCAGTTTTAAATCCTTAAAAGGCAATTTGAGTTTTGGCTACTATTTTTTCAGAACTAAAAGCTCCTTTTCTAACCAAGGCATCCTGTTTTTCCTTTCCTCCTCGGTGGGCACAGGGCATCCCACTGTCCTCAGAGGAATGCGTGTGTGGAAATCCCTGGAATTCTCCTGGGGGCAATTTCAGGTGGGGAACTCTTAAAGCGTTGATCTGCACACATCCCACCACACAGAGCCCTTCCTCTTCCCCCATCCCATTGGATCTTCACCTGCCTCCATGCTCTGGTCTGCTCCTTTTTTGGCCTAGTGCTCACCTCCACCTCACTGTGATGGAGATGCTCTTTGATGGGGGCACTGGAAGGGGTGGCAAGGGACCTCAGAAAGTCTCTAGCCCACCTCTCTGCTCCAAGCAGAGATAACTGCACTGTTGCACCAATTGCACAGAGTCTCATCCAATCAAATTTTGAGTCTCTCCAAGGATGGACATTCCACAAGCTCCATTCAATCCTCCCAAGGAGCTCCACTTTTTCATCACTTCCTGGGAAACATTCCTGCTGAGGACACACCAGGAGTGCCAGTGGCACCCTGACGACTCCATCTGTACTCTGCATAAGGACAACAATTAGCTACTGCAGTCCACAGCAGCCTAATTAGAACCTCGTGCCTGCAAATTTGGCCTGAGAATAACTGCTCAATTATTTTCCAGGAGAAAGGAAGTCTGAAATGGCCATTACTCCCTTGCAAAGAGAATTCAGGACAATGAGGTAATTTTTAAAGGTTTCACTCACCCCAGGTTTTGTACACTTTGGGTAGTCTATTCATTAATGGGCTAGCTGTAAATTATTTTCATTTAGTGACTGGGTGACACGAGCAGGGGGGAACGTGTTGTATTGTTTCACACAGCAGAGATGTTTGATGGTTGTATAAATGGAGCCAGAGCCCATCCTCAGTTATGACATTGCAACCAGCACCCTGGGCATGGGGTCTGTAATCTCACTGCTCCCTTATCAAGACCATTTCACAATTCCCAGCCCACGTTTAACCCAGGCAGTGTCTATCTAACCAGTGTATATCTAAAGAGGCACAATTCTTTGTGCCAAGAATTGTTCTTTAATATAAATAGCTCCTCTCCTTCCTCCCACCCACTTCATGTGTTTACAGACCTCTTTGTTTTGCAGGATTATACAAAGCCAGCTCTCCCTGGTTCTTTGTAGGATTGACTCGGAGTTCTCTTGTATTTACAAAAACCTTTCCAATAATTTTCCACCTTCCTGGGTTGTGTTACCTCTGCCATGCACCTCAGTCTCCAAAGGGTATCAGTGTGTGAGTGACAAAATATTAAATGGAAAGCAAACTTTACCTACACTGATAGTTAATAAAGCCAGATAAGATACAGTAAAGCATATTTCAGTCCAACTTATATGGTTCATTTTTTCCAGCAGCATTTATTCAAAGCTGTAAAGCTGAACTGAAATGCCTGAAAACATGAGACAGCTTGAAGATGAACTCAGCAATCAAATCTACATGCACATATGAAAACATTGCTTTGCAAGCAGTCAGCCCAACAAAATTATTAAAAGC
Organism: Sclerurus mexicanus; assembly: GCA_013396755.1. Lineage (NCBI taxonomy): Eukaryota > Metazoa > Chordata > Aves > Passeriformes > Furnariidae > Sclerurus > Sclerurus mexicanus. The sequence goes on along the minus strand of VWZF01003765.1, from coordinate 82,076 downwards.
CATTTCCTCTCTTTTCTATTTGTCACTTTCAGAATTTCAGGAATTGGCCACATGTCTGGGGATGGCACCATTTACAGAGCTCTGGGTTCTCTAATGAACAGGCACTGATGAAGTTCATTCCAGTGAGACCCTTTGCCATGTAATATGTCCCTCTTCCCTGATATTCAACATCCAGTTGTCATGATTTATATTCGTACCTTATATTCCCAGGGGTGAGACACTCTCCTAAGCTCAAACATGTCTTTGAATTAACTATTTGTCCTTGACTTATCCTGTAGCCAGCCTTCACAATACTACTCCCTGTACCTCTACAGTGTCTATAACATGTTCATGTGCTGAGTTTGTTAATTTTTGACATTTTGAAGTGTTCCTGGTTTGTTGAAGTGGACAGAAACAGCTACCATGATAGACACAGCCATGAGCAAACCTCCTTCAAGATAACACCAGAATGCACTTGGCTGCTCCTGAAACAGGAGCTGCAGCTCTTACCCACTCTGCTCCTCTTCATGCAAACTGATCTCTGTGCATTTGGAATTAATTTCCATGCCTGGGCAAACACTTTGCTTTTTGAAGCAGCCATGATTTGCTATGGGCCTGAATAAAGGATGTGACTTTCAGGACAATGCTTGCTGTTAATTAATCATTTGCCATGAGATCATGTCTGTGAGTTCCATTATAGCCTTGAAATTTATCCCTAAACAGGAATAATCAGTGATCATTTGCTTTAAAAAATACATGGTTAATACTGCTTTTATTTTCTTCAGACATTTAGGGCAGTATAGGCACATATATAGGATTTATGCCTTCATTTATCTAATGTAATTATTTTTTTTATCAGTCCAGGGCCATGGTAGGATCTACATCTTCTTCCACCAGCCACATCTGCTGGAGCAATAGATGGTCTTTCCCTGATTGATGTCCATTAGGGAACAGGTCCCTAAGCCCTGCATGGGGATCCTATGGAAAGCATAAGGACTGAGGAGTAGGACACAGCTCAACTTTGCCTCCATTTAGACCCCAGTAAAGCCCCAGCACGGTCAACAAAGGACTTTCACGAGCCTTCTCCACCTGCTCCCTAAACATTTGCAGGGATTTTACCTTTGCCTCTTTATCTTCTTGCTTTTATTGTTTGTCCTGCAATAGCACGTGGAGCCCTGGACCAACAGCGTGTTCCATTGACCCACCCCCGCACAAACACTGATAAAGTCCCTCGTGTGAGGTCAAAGAGGTCAAAGAGGACATTCATGACAGAAAAGGGACATAAACCCAGTTCCCAGTGCCACAAACCAGTGCTGTGGCTGCTTTTGCTGGACCTTGCTTCTTGCACCAAGGAGAACATTTTATTGCTGGTTTCATTTGCATCCAGCTTTAAAAAATGCCTTGCAGATGGTTGCTTTTAAACAAATTAAGGCCTCGGGCTAGATCTTCTTTGCACTTTACAGCAATTACGTGTTCAGCTCTTCACAGCTGTTTCAACATCTGCTTCCCCGCACACCAGCAAGACATCCCACCCAGGCAAACAGCACCTCTGCAGCAGGGGAATGCTAGGCTGTCTTCATGATTACCCCTTGACTTCTGAAGAGCCAAGCTGAGTGAGGACACCTTCTTCGAGGCACATCAGTAATTGTTTATAGAGCAGTTGCCAGTGGTGAAAATCTGCTTAGATTAAGCGCTTACGTTGTCCCAGTTGTTCAGTCCTCCCCAACAGCACCCGGAGTAAACACCAGCCCCTTTATGAGCTGTTTGTTCCCTCATCTGTCACACAAATTCACTGTCACATCACCGCAGGTTTTGAAGAAATGAAAATGCATCTCGTTCCCTGGATGACACTGCACTGAGGGAACCTCATTTGCCAAAGAACAGCCCTTGCCCTGCTCCAACAATGCTTTTTTTTCCACGCTTGAACTGCCTCTAAAGGACCCCTTTCTCATGTTGAAGCTCTCAACAACAGGGGCATTGAGACGTGGCTACCTTCTCCTCCTTCCCTCCTCTGCTCTGCCCACTCCTTCTTCCCTCTTTTGTAAGTGACCTATTTGGATGCAGTGCAGTGAAGGACAGGATGAGCTTATCCCTTTGCCATAATGATTCCTTTTTTTTTTTTAGCCTCATTATCGTATTTCAAAATAATCTCCCCCTCTATACCCATATTGCCCTTCCACAAACACAGCCTCTTATCCTTCACTTTTTGTGTCCAGTCTCTCTCTTCCTCCCTTCCCTCTTTGCATTTCTCTATCTTTTCCTTCCAGTCAGTTTTAAATTCCTTTTTCTTTTCACTTTTTCTTTAGTCTCTTGCTCACCCCCATTTTGCCTTCTGCCTCCTCTGCCTCATCACTGGCCCACGCTCCAGCAATAGCTCTGCAATAAACTGTTCAATAAAATAACTAAACAAACAGCTCAAGTTTAGCCCAAAACCCAACAGCCCTGCAGCTGAGCTTTTTGAAAACCAAAGTAGGTTAGAGCTTGTCAAAGCCTGCAGAGAAGGACCAGCTTGTTCACTTATGTTAACAAGAATTTTAAATGCTTACAGGATGTTTCTGTCAAGTAATAGCAGACTACTGATACTCAGCAACACAGATTTCCACCCACCTGCACATGAACCTCTCCACAGCCCCCAGGGGCGTCTTCCCCTCTCTTCTCTAACTCACTGTTTGACAGCTGTCCCTGTTACAACTTCCCAGTGCCCAAAAATAAGAGATCTAGGGACTTCCTGAGCCAATAATGGCAGCTGCACCTATGGCTCTACACTCCGTGATACCTGTTTCTAGCATTTTTCGGCTTATTTATAATTTGCTATCCCCCCTATCCAGTGACCATGAGCTTTACTATTTAATTACATACTATAAGGAAAAGTACAGTCTTTGCTTCACCTTAAATCTTCTTTCTGATCCTTTCGCTGGCTGCCACTAATTCTTTTTCTATGAAAAATTGTGAATATCCATTTCACCATTCACTTCCATATAATTATTTTAATGCATTTTTACTATTTATTGATTTTCAAAAGCAGAAAAGTATCCCAGTCTAATGAAGGCCTCCTCATCCTCTTCTCTCTGCCCAGAGAAGTTGTGGCTGTCCCAGCCCTGAAATTGTTCAAGGTCAGCTTGGATGGAGCCCTGAGCAACCTGGTCTAGTGGAAGGTGCCCTCGTTCCTTGTTGGAACAAGATGACCTTTAAGGCCCCTTCCAAAACAAACCATCCTATGATTCCATACCTTTGACACCTCTGTCTCACTTTATACCTTTCTCAGATCTAATATGTCCATTTTGAAATGGAAGGGCAAACAAAATTTCCAGTATCTATGCTATAAACTTTCTGTGGATTTATATAGTGCCAGATTTCTTTTTATCTACCTTTCTGAAGACACTAAGCAGTGAATTTTTATTTGTCTTTTACAGCAACTTACCCTCTTTTCAAGGTATCTACTCTTTTCCCCCACTGGACATCCCAGTTCAGTGATGCCTCGCATTGAATGCTTTCTGTGCCTTTATTACTTACTTGGCATCATGACATTTTCTGGCAAATCTTCCTAGTCTCTTTTCGGATTTGGCTGCCCTAAGGAATTCTTGCACCACCTGCAAAGTCTGTCACCTCACAGTTCACTCCTCTTCACCAGGTTGTTTGAGAGCTTCTTGAATACCACACATCCCTGTGCAATTCCACTGGGAATAGCACTCTGTTTGGAAAACTCAGGGCTTATTCCTGCATTATGTTTACTTTCACCAATTATTAAGCCAAGGCAGTACCTTCCCTCTCATCCCACTGCAGTGCCCTCCTGTCAGAGCCTGTTAAAACCTCAGCTAGCCTATAATTAAAAGAGAAAATTAGCCTCGTCTCTATCACCCAACTAGTCATTTTGTATTTCCTTCTCCTTTAAAACTTTGCACCAAGACAGTTTTAATCTGAATCCACTTTGAAACTCAGGCACGTGAAATACGAATTGGTGGCAAACCAGCAACAGGATAATTTGCACACATTTCTGGAGGCAAAACCAGCTGCTGATACTGAGTTTTCCACAGATGCCTCCTCAAAAGCAGCAAAAAAACAGGAGAAAGAGAAATACAAGGAGAGGGAGAAACTGGAAGTGAAAGAGGGCAGCCTCCCCATCTCCTCCCCACCCCACCCACAGAAAATTCCAGCTTGAAATGCAGACTTGAGCATTTCCCCCAGTTTAAACAATCCAGCTCTGGGACCCACTGTCCACTCTGATCTCTCCAGGAAGAGCCATTTACAAGGCTTTAAATTCAGTTCCCACACTTAGCACGTGCTGGGTCATTTCATGGGTTGTGGATGTGTCCTACCTGGAAGTGAGGCAGCTAAGAGGAGAGGAAGCAAAATGCATTTCTGAAACCTCTCCATTGGAGCATTCTCTCCTGGTCCTTGGTCACCAGCAGTCAGTGCATACTTGAGGAGAAGCTGAAGGACAGGACTTATCAAGGAACTCGGGAACAAGCTGCTGCTTTGTGTCCTGTGACAAAGGTGACTTCGCGTGACCTGTATTACCAACAAGGGGAAAAGATTAAATGAGGGAAGGTTTGGAAGGAGAGCAGGATCTTTTCTCAAATAACTGTTTCAAAAGACACAGAGGAACTTGGCTGAGCAGAGAAACCTCCTCCTACAGACCTGATAAATCTCGTGCCCTTAAATCCCTCCTGGCTGTTACAACACTACTGCTTCAGGACTGACTGGGTCAGGGGAGCTCCAGCTTCATCGTTAATCTTAATCATGAACAACTGGGAAAAAAAACTCCCTCAGCTGCCCATTAGGAAACTGGTGCCTCCCGTGCCAGGTATCCTTTGGGAGAGGAAGTGGGAATATATCCAAATGTGCTGCTACGCCCAAAAAGGTTGTTTTGATTTATTTCTGTGTGCTTTACTCCAAAACTAGGATTCCTATTCACACTTTTCCAGGGAGAGCTTGGTGTCATCATGGCTGTGGCAGCCCTGTCACCTGGGGGCCATCCCAGCCAGGAGGAACAGCTCCTGCCACTCTGGCCTCTCCATCTCACCTGCCCTGGGGCAAGGATGAGAAACACGAAATCTCTTCCCAGCTCCCCAGACTGAGCACTCAGAAAGGCTGGTAGTGGAAAAAATGTCCCCATAGTTATTTCTCTGATCCTTAGAGTGCCTCCTATATCCCCAAATAAACCCCCAGCAGCTCTCCAGTGTGGTCAGAGACAATACACAGAGGCTGGGTGTGAGGCACCACCTTACCTCCTGCATTTTCTGCTTTTCCGTGTTTGTGATTCACTTGTGAGATATTGTTCTCCTCCCTCTCAAAATATGTGGGAGTTTGACCGCTCTGCTTGGTTTACAAACCTCCCCCCTGAGAAACTGAAGCTTGACTTCATCGAAGAGGTCACGGGGCAGAGGATGTGGTTTTGTGGCCAGACCACATTCCCTGTCCTTTCTCCTTTCTGATTTTGGGGGTGTCCTCTGTGGCAGCGCTTCGTGAGATGTGTAAAATTAGGATCACCGCAGAGACACCCTGAGTTTCCTGCTCAGCTGCAGCACCAGGCAATGCCAGAGCTCCATCCCCTGCCTGGTGCTTTAAGCAAGGGGGCTCTGTGACTTCTCTGCAGCGCTCCTGCCCTGCCCAGCTCAGCTGCCACCCTGCTCCACTCCTTCAAGTTTTGCAGGCTTTCCTTTTACCTCGAGAACTCAAGGGACAGCCCTGTCAACTCATCAGCATTTTAAGGCAGCCCTGTGGGTTTATTTCTTGTTCACAGGCTGCCTTGGGTTTTACCCATCGCTCTTTGAAAGGTTTTGGGTTTTGTTTTTTTTTTTCTCCCTTCTCACAGAGTTTGGTGTGTAGGGGAGTCCCCCAGCAGGGAGCTGGGGAGGGAGGGTCACTGTGCACAGTCTGGAGGGATTTCTCCTGGCTCTGTCACTGGGATGGCTCTTGGCACGGACACAGAGTCAGTATTATCCATCACATGGAGCGAATCAGCCCAAGGGAAGCAGCGGGAAACAAACACAAAAGCCGGGGGAGGGTGTTTTTCCAGGAAGGTGTGATACTAAACAGGATTTACAGGATTGGAGAGAACCTCCCTGGCCAGGGCAGCCTTCCTACCTCCAAATACCTTACAAATCCAGCCGCACCGATGCAACCCGAGCTGGGCAAAGTTTTGCGGCAGAAAATAAAACCGGAGGCAACCTGACGCCAAAATCCAGGACGAAATCAGTAAACATTGCGTGAAGTAGAGCAAGACGGGAAAGGGAGGGATCCGTAACCTTTCAAAGGGCCAGGAAATATTACCCGATCCCCAGATGGAACAGAATATTTTGGCTGGAGATGAATTAAATGCCTGGGGTTTGTCCTGCGCTGCTTTCCAGCTCCTCCGCAGGTGCAGGGAGTGACTCACATGCTGCTCCCTCCCTTCTCCCACGGCACAGCCAAGGGGACAGTGAGGATAATACCGCCCTAGAGGAATGGCACCTGGTCCAGCTTGGCACGGAGCGGGGCTGGGATGCTCTGGGACACCCGCCCGGAGCGCCAGGAGGCAGAGCAGGAGGTGGGAGCCACGGAACGCCCTCGGTTCGACCCGCTGAGGCAGGAGCAGGGAAAAGGGTTAAATTATCCTCCAGCCCCGGCTCCTTCTGCTGGGAAGCCAATGGAATTCCTGGAGGGGTTACCTGGATCACATCCCTGGCTGCCAGAGGTTCTCGCACCGCTTTCCCTTTGACGACAGGTCCGGCTCACGCTCCCGAAGCACGGGCAGGAGGAGGAGGAGGCTGGAGGTGTTCAAAGGGAGGATTCCTGTTGTCCCCAGGTGTGGGGGTGGCTGTCCCTCAGGTGTGGGGATGGCTGTTCCTCAGGTGTGGGGGTGGCTGTCCCCCAGGTGTCAAGGTGGCTGTTCCCCAGGTGTGAGGGTGGCTGTCCCTTGGATGTCAAGGTGGCTGTCCCCCAGGTGTAGGGGTGGCTGTCCCCCAGGTGTGGGGGTGGCTGTTCCCCAGGTGTCAAGGTGGCTGTCCCCTGGGTGTTGAGGTGGTTGTCCCTCAGGTGTCGAAGTAGCTGTCCCCCAGGTCTGGAGGTGGCTGTTCCTCAGGTCTGGAGGTGGCTGTCCCTTGGATGTCGAGGTGGCTGTCCCCCAGGTGTCGAGGTAGCTGTCCTTCAGGTGTGGTGGTGGCTGTTCCTCAGGTGTGGGGGTGGCTGTCCCCCAGGTATTGGGGTGGTGTCCCCCAGGTAGGGAGCCCGTCCCCGGGCCCCCGCCTGTCCCCGTGGTACGTCAGGGTGGCCTCTCCCCTTCCCTCTGCCTGAACACGCCTGTTGCTCGCCCTGTTAATGTTCAACCGGTCCCACAGGAGGAAGTGAGGCATGGCTGGTGACACACACACACAGGGAACAAACTCCACGCCACCCGAGCCGGGCAGCTGGGTGGGTGCCAGCACCTGCTCCTTGGCAGAGCACAGCTGTCACCGCCGGGATCCGAGGGGACGTTCTTCCAGGTGTTCCACCACGCAGGTGAGGGTGATGGTGCCTGGCACTGGTATTCCCCCACTATAATGACACGTGTGAGTGTGAAGGTCCTGGCATGGATTTCCCCCTGTTATAATGACACAGGTGAGTGTGACGGTGCCTGGTGCCAAGGCTGGAGCCCTTCCCGCTGTCCCAGTGCTGCAGGCAACGTGGCAGGGAGCAGAAGTGCCCGTGACAGTGGCCTCTGTCACCCACAGCTGGGCATGCTGTGGTCCATCCACAGCCCCCAGCAGGGTGAGGGGCTCAGCCAGGGCCAGGGAACATCCAGGGTGATGGAGCTGAAGGAGATGAGGACAGGGAAGGGCTGGAGACGAGGCTCTGTAAAGCTTGTCATGTAAAACTTTCACATGTAAAACTTTACATGGAGCCAAGAGGCCCATCCAGGGGACAAGGCTGGAGCTGGGGACAGAGCAGGCTGTGGCAGAATCCCAGGATCACTGAGGTTGGGAAAGCCCTGCCAGCCCATGGAGCCCACCCTGTGCCCGATGCCCACCTTGTCCCACAGCCCAGAGCACTCAGTGCCACGGCCAGTCCTGCCTTGGGCACCTCCAGGGCTGGGCACTCCAACCCTCCCTGGGCAGCCCCTGCCAAGGCCTGACCACCCTTTCCAGGCAGGAATTCCTCCTGATGTGCAGGGCTGATGAGATGTTCCTGCAGCCTTCCTCTTCCTCCAAGAGCTGAACTGCATCCTGCACTTTACGTCATTGATGGTCAATGAATTGAATTAATGTGACACATCAGGAGACTTTTATGATGACTCCATCTGCTGGGAAGCTTAAATAATAAAGAAGGAACATACAACTTTCCTGAAATATATTCCCTGCTAAGCACAGTAGCAGTTCTAGCAAGCAGAAATTAGTGCCACGACAACTCAAAATGAAAAGGTTCTTCAACAAAGGGAAATGAAACATTGTGCTTGGGGAATTGGGATTAATTTCTGAAAAGAAGTTTCAAGAACTGTGCTTTATCAGAAAAATAATGCCACCCTGACTTATTAAGAAAAAAAATAGTTATGAAACATCCAGGAAGGTTTTTTTGACCAGTTATATTTTTTCTTGTTGCTTTTTTGCTTTTACGCTTTTACAAAGTCTAAAATCCCACATTCTTGTCCCACCAAGAGCCCTGCTGGCGTAACAGGATTCTTGAAGTACCTTCTGTATGGTTATGTCCCAATAAAGCCGGAGGAAGAAAAAGGGTATCATCTAATAGGCAGATTCCATCTCTGGTTGCCCAAGCAGGACAAGTGCAGAAGGTTAAAATGTATTGTCTGGATTTCTAGCTCGAATTAATAAAGATAACTCTTCATAAAAATGCTTTGGAAAGGATAATAGCTGCTTTTAAAACTTTCACAGAACTACTGAGAAGAGTTTGGCTCTGTCATCTTTCTAATTGCTCAGGTGGACTTAAGCTGCTGTTAGATCACCCTTATCCTCTTCTCTTGCCTTGCTCCCTCAGCATCTCCTCACTGGTGCTGCGCTCTAGACCTTTGTCCACTTTGATGTCCTGCCACTGGATTCTCTCTAGCTTCTCTACATCCAGCTTGAACTGAGGGGCACAAAACCACACACAGATTTCCAGATGTGTCTAGTGGAGGGGAATACCGGTTTCTCTGAATTTGCTGGCCATGCTTCTTGAATGTCCCCTGGTACGTGGTTTGCCATATCAGCTGCGATGTTCCTGGGTGAACCCGGTGCCCAGGGAATGGATTTTTGTTTTCCCTGGGGCTGCTTAGGCAACCAGCACAAGCACCATTATTTTAGTAATTATTTATTGCTGCCCTGGTTAGTTCCTTCCTCACTTTGACTTGCCTAATGAACCGTGATGTTGTGATGAATGCAACCTTCAGCACTGGTTGGGATGGGCGTGGGATAAGACATTCTGTGGCACGATAAAGTGTCAGAATCCCCAGCTGCTGAGAACAACGTGCATGCACAGGGCTCCCCATGCCCATGACAGTTCAAAGGACCAGGTCTTAGGTTTGCCAGTCTGATTTAAATAGAAAGTCATTTTGTGAATCATCAGGCAGGTTCCTACCTCCCACTCCGGTTCCTCTAGACACTTCTTTCCAATCCTCCCTTTTTCTTCTGCCTGTGAGTAGGAGTATTTTGCCCCCCTACCCTTCCAAACTCATCTCTGTGTGGTGTGTAAACTGCTGGAGCAACCCCGCCATGCTTTCTGTTCTGGGATGTGCTGGTCTGGAACGTGTGTCTGCCCAGCTTGTCGTGCAATCCCAACCAAGAAGCTCTGAGGGAAATGGACTTGCTGGGAGCCTCCTGTCATTGCCATTGGGGGCATCAGTGTAACTTTTTTATCCCTCACAGGAGAATTGGACAAATTGTCATGATGGGAATGGTTTCAAACTGAGAGTTGAAACCTAGATTTAGGTTTGATAATTGGAAAAAATTCTCCCCTGTGAGGGTGGGGAGGTCCTGGCACAGGTTGGGCAGAGAAGCTGTGGCTGCCCCAACCCTGGACGTGTCCAAGGCTGGATAAGGGTTGGAGCAACCTGGGCTTGTGGAAGGTGTCCCTGCCCATGGCAGGGGGTTGGGAATAGATGATCTTTAAGGTCCCTTCCAGTCCAGACCATTCTGTGATTCTGTGATGGAAAATGAACAGCATTTAAACACCTTCATTTGTAGAGTCACCAGGCTCTACAGTTCCATGCTGGACTTTGGCTTATTTAGTGACGTCCAAGAAAATATGACCAGATGATATGAGCATCAGAACAGCAGAGAAAAAGCACTTAAAGTAGGCACTTCAAATATTAAAGCCAATTTGAGGTCAGTGCTAGAAACATGATTAAAATTCTTCATGAAAACGGGCTTGAAAAGTGGTTTTATGATTACAAGGATTTTTAGAAGTGGCTCCTTATTAAAAAAATAAATTTTCTCTTCTCTCATGAAGAGCAGAATTGAAACATCTAGGAAAGACTAAGGCAGGAGACAAGCTGCTGCCCTTGTGGCTGAATTGGCTGTCTCTATCTTGATGCCTACAGGATGCTGCCCTTCAGTAGCAAATGAGGCCAAAGAGATGCTAAGCCATAACTTTTCCAGTTCTGCCTCTGTGTTTCTTCCCCTCTTTCTATGAAGTGATGCTACCATGAATCTAGGCCTGGATAAACCCTCTAAACCTTCATAACACAAATACAGCTCATCTGATTTTTCATTTAGGTTTTGTTTGTTTTTTTCCCTTGCTGATTATTATAAAGCCATAGCTGTGTGAAGGATTGATGTGAGCCCTTAAGAAGGAAAGGTTTAGATATAACCTTCCTCCAGACTTTCACACACAGGAAGCCAAAGGATTAAACACTTCTTTTTTTTTTCTTTTCTTTCTCTTTTTTTTTTTTTTAAGATCTGCACAACTGGAATGTGGTTCTCCAGTACTTTCCTGCCAGCACTCCTTGTGAACCACATTCCATGTTTCCCCTTTGGCAGGTGTATGTCACCTCTCCAGCGCTGACATCAGTGGTGAGTTGTAGCTGGTACAATGAAAATGTCATAATTCAGGGAATGAAGATGAAGACATTCATCATCAAGTCCAGGCAACATGAAGCAAGGAAGTTTATCACAGAATGACAGAAGATGCAGCTTTGGTGCTGTCAGGAGGAGTGTAAATCTGAGAAGGAAATTTTTAGTGCTCTTTATTACATCAGTTCCCCTGGCAACATTTTCTTTAGCTTTAGAAATGCTTTGTCTCTGGTCCAAACAGCTTAATTGCTCTGGTTATCCTGCAGTTTATTCTAAAGAACTTTTCAACGCATGTTGGTGTGGCAAGAAAATGTAAACATCATCCTCTACACTCATAATCACTATTACATTTTTCATTATTGCTTGAGGTCATGTTTTTAGGCTCCCTCCAGAACTTTACATGCAAAGCCAGATTCTTCAAGGAGTTCAGACAAAGTGCAAATGGATCCAGAGCCCCTTTAAAACTGGTGTGCTCACCACCTCTCAGCCAGTGCACAGTGAGTCAGATGAACACTGCCTTGCCCAGGGCTCCAAACCCCACAGGACTTCCCTGATAAAGCCAGGAAAATTACCACGGGACTATGAAATGATACCCCTTTTCTTTCTTTCCTGCTGATTTTGCGAGGCTGCCGGTTATGAGGAACATTAACACACCTCTGGAAATAGAATATTAGTGACTATTCCCCGAGTGACCTGCAGGCAGGATCCAAACTGACACTGCAGTGATGAGGGAGCAGATTGTCACCGTAACAGGAGGTGTTCTGTTGGAAGAGCTGTTCCTTCTTTTGCATTTTCATGAAATACATCCTTGTGACTGACATCTTACTGCTCCCTTTGGGCATTCAGTTAAGATCACCAAGTAGAAATGGCAGGTTTTGGGGTTTTTAATCAATGTTTCCTTTGTTTGTGATACCGAGTCTGACTGAAAGCTGTCCTTTTTACAGTCCCTGGCAGAGGTGGTTTCTGATGTCCCACTTCTCTTTACATGGCAGAGTAATGGATCACTGCTGTATTTTGGCTTTCTCTTACAGAGGATCAGGAAACTTTATTTTGATGTTCAGGCTGGGAGAGTTGGGGCTGCTCAGCCTGGAGAAGAGAAATCTCCAGGGACAATTTAGAGTCCCTCCCAGTACCTACAAGGAGCCTACAAGGAAGCTGGAAAGGGACTTAGATGTAGTGACAGGATAAAGGGTTTAAATCGAAGCGGGGTTGAGTTAGACTTAGATATGAGAAAGAATTTTTTTACAGTGAGGGTGGTGAAAAACTGCAACAGGTAGCCCAGAGAGGTGGTGGATGCCCCATCCCTGGGAACACTCAAGGCCAGGCTGGCCAGGGCCCTGAGGAACCTGATCAAGTTGAAAGTGATGCTCCCCATGGCAGAGAGGGTTGGACTAGATGACCTTTAGGGGTCACTTCCAGCCCAAACCATCCTGTGATTCCAGGATTTTATTTGGTTTTTTCCTTTGCAACCCTTGTATTATTTTATGGCATTAGAAAATGCCATAAAAGCTTCAGGGAGTGGTGAGTACTGAAAGATCTCAAGAATATAGTAAAGATTCATGTGTTTATGGGGTAAAGCTTCCAGTCCTTCCTTCTTCCCTGCCCCACGCAGCACTTTCTTCAGCAGCCTTGCAGAAGGCTCAGTCCCAGCGGCCTCGGGCACCAAAATTCCTGCCAGAGTCAAACCTGCAGGGCTTGGCATCCCCAAAAATGGGCTGAGGTGGGCACAGAGGTGCATCCAACACCCTTGCCCTCAGCACTGAGCTGCTGTTCCCCAACTCTCCTCCCCTCAGGAGCCCACGGCATCGCTCCCACACCACATCTCTGCTCCCACTCCCAGCTCAGCTCACTCTGCTCTTTAATTCCCTCACTGAACCTTCACCAGCAGAAACACGTGTAAGAGCCGCAGGTCCCTTTATGCACTCGAGTCAAACATTTACTTACAACTGCTGTTTCAGCAGTAATAATTCAATTAAACATGAAGGGAAGAGAGCTGCCTGGAAGATCTACGAGCTGGAGGTGTAAATCACACCACATAACTAATTTACGGCGTTCTGCGCCTGCAGTGGTTTGTAAGGGCAGTTGTGGCACCATAGCTGTGATTTCTGAGGGATGGGGAGCTGATCACCCTCCGTCCCTGCACTACAAGCCATCAATTACACGAGGTCAGGTTAGGTCAGGAGCTGAATGCAAGGAATGTTGTGTACATGGCTCAGTTGGAGAGATGCTAAGAAGGCACTCGGATTTGTATTCCCCCCCCCCAACTAATGCATTTTTGAATTCGTCAGATGTTGTTTCTCATCCAATTAAATTGTCCAATTACATTTTTCAGTGAAAATGCACTTGAGTGAACTTTTTAGAAGAACAGCATCAAACCCATTGTATTGCCATGCTTTAAAAAAAAAAATCATCTTTATTTGCTCTGCCAGAACATGTGCAAATTCAAGTGTATTTTTTCAGGCTGGTTCTCCTATGACTGTGCCTGTCTAACTCCTGTGACTCAGATTGTTTCCTCTATCCACTGTGATATTTGTAGATATTTCTAGAAATACATTGGTGCAATGAAATAATGAATTTAAGTGCAGCTTGAAACAAACAGGCACAATACATCAGCAAGGTAAGGAGGAAGCAGAGATAAAACAAAAGATAAAAAGGAGAACTTTTCTATTTATGAGTTTTTGTTCATAACTGCTTGTGTTCAGCAAACAATATGATGGCCTTCGCTTATTCACATTCCTCTTTTTAAGTGATAAGGGAACAGTGCTGGCTGTGGTGACACAGGCAGAATCATTTCAGGCTGGATCTTCTTCTTCCAAAAGATATCGGCTGTGGATAAATTTAATTTTTTTTCCCCAAGTCCGTTGATATTCCCTAAGGAAGGGGAGAAAATGCAGCAGTTTCAGATTCACATTCAATGTGTCCAAGGGCCAGGTCCTGCCCTTGGCTCACAACAATCCCAAGAATGCTCCAGGCCGGGGCAGAGGGGATGGGAAAGGCTCTGGGGGTGCTGTGACAGCGGCTGGACACGAGCCCAGGTGTGCCCAGGTGGGCAAGAGCCCAAGGGGCACCTGGGCTGGATCAGGAATGGTGTGGGCACAGCCCCAGGGCAGAGACTGTCCCCTGAGGGACCTCCAGGGCTGTGTCCAGTGCTGGGATCTCCTGGAAGAGACCCTGAGGGGCTGGAGTGTGTGCAGGGAAGGAAATGGAGCTGGGAAGGGGCTGGAGCAGCAGGAGGGGCTGAGGGAGCTGGGGGGGCTCAGCCTGGAGAAAAGGAGGCTCAGGGGGGACCTTCTGGCTCTGCAAGTCCCTGATGGATCCAGGGGAGGGTTGGGATCTGCTCCCAGGGAACAGAGAAGGGATGAAATGTCAATTGAGCCAGAGGAGGTTTACGTGGGATATTAGGAGGAATTTCTTCATGGAAAGGGTTGTCAAGCATTGGGACAGGCTGCCATGGGAAAAGGGGGAGCCTCCATGCCTGGAGGGATTTAAAGGCTGTGCAAATATGACACTTGGGGACATGGCCTTGGCAGTGCNGGGATGAAATGTCAATTGAGCCAGAGGAGGTTTACGTGGGATATTAGGAGGAATTTCTTCATGGAAAGGGTTGTCAAGCATTGGGACAGGCTGCCATGGGAAAAGGGGGAGCCTCCATGCCTGGAGGGATTTAAAGGCTGTGCAAATATGACACTTGGGGACATGGCCTTGGCAGTGCTGGACTTAATGACCTTAAAGGTCTGTTCCAACCTGAATGATTCCAAGATCTTATTAATTTTAACTGGAAGAGGAGCAAGCCCCTTAACTGGAGCACATCCCGAAATATTAACACATCCACGACCAAAAAGATGAGAGAACACAAATAACAAGATGCTTAACAAAATGCTTTACTAAAATATCGTCCCTGGAATAATCAGCTCACCATTTCCATGTTCTATGCAAATAATGCAAACATTCTCACGTGGTTTATGCTACCATCATACAGCACCTGCACAAATCCAAGAGGAACAGCCCATTAGCTTTTGTGTTCCATTCAGCCCTGACAGAAGGCAAATGTTTCATTACAAAAATCTCCCCTGGATTCCCAAAATTGCCTCAGAGGGCTGTACCTCCTCAGCAAGGTCTAAGCAGAAGAGCTGTGAGACCAAATCCTTCATGCACAGTCTGGACAATCCTACCCTGAACTAAGAATATGTTGGTTGATGAGTTAGAGCTGTGAAAAAAAAATAAAAATAAAAGCATTAATTTTTCTGTGTTCAAAAAATGATCTCAGAAGAAACAGAGTGTGTTGAGATGTACAATTTTAACCAACTCTGTGGCAGCTCTGTTGATTTTTTTCACTCCTCCCTGTTTAAATGAGAGGCGATGGAGTAACTTTTAGCTGACCTTTTCAAAGCTATTCACAAAAAACTGATGTAATGATCTTCTGTCTGAAAAAGCCTAAAAATGTTAGGGTGGTGCTCTGCTTTTACAGACAAACTGCCCCCAAATTGCATAAATTCTTTAATCAGCCCATACAAAATTGAAAAAATAAGTATATGTACACTGCAGTATTGTTTTTACAGTTCTAGTTATATTTCTGTTCATTTTGTGATGGTCTTTCATAGGAAAATAGACATAATTTGGCAAAAGGCCACTAATACTGTTTTGATTGTGTTAAAATTCATGATCTGAGGCCTAAGCTGCAAAAGCTAATTTCATTTAGCTGATACATATAAACTCACTAACACAGTGGTTCTGTTTAAATAAATGAATTTGCCTTACACGCAATCATTTACTCTTCTTAAATCACCTTTTTTCCAGCAGGATAGCCTTGCATTTTAAGTGATTAATTATTCATTTAATAAATTCTTATTCAAAGCAGCCCAGGGAGCTGGGGGTGTTCAGTCTGGAGGAGGTTCAGGGGGGACCTCATTGCTCTCCACAACAGGAGGTTGTGGAAAGGCGGGGATTGATCTTTTCTCCCACATAACAAGTGACAAGACAAGAGGGAACATCCCTGAGTTGCACCAGGGGAGCTTTAGGTTGGATATAAGGAAAAACTGCTCCACAGAAAGGGTGGTCAAGCATTGGAACAGGCTGCCCAGGGAAGTGGTGCAGTCACTGCCCCTGGAAGTTCTCAGAAGAAGTGTGGCTGTGGTGCTTGGGGACAAGTTTAGGGGTGGACCTGGAAGTCTTGGGTTAGTGGTTGGAACNGGGGACCTCATTGCTCTCCACAACAGGAGGTTGTGGAAAGGCGGGGATTGATCTTTTCTCCCACATAACAAGTGACAAGACAAGAGGGAACATCCCTGAGTTGCACCAGGGGAGCTTTAGGTTGGATATAAGGAAAAACTGCTCCACAGAAAGGGTGGGCAAGCATTGGAACAGGCTGCCCAGGGAAGTGGTGCAGTCACTGCCCCTGGAAGTTCTCAGAAGAAGTGTGGCTGTGGTGCTTGGGGACAAGTTTAGGGGTGGACCTGGAAGTCTTGGGTTAGTGGTTGGAACTGGGTGATCTTGGAGATCTTTTCCAACCTAAATGGTTCCGTGAGTTACAAAATCGATTTCCAATTTGTGTGAGCACAGAGAAAATCGGATGTTGAGGGAAATCACGTGTGGCAAGTGAAATCATTCATTTGGGGAGCTGCTTTGCAAAGAGGAGAGGAACAGGCTCCTTGAATCCATAACCTGGACTCACCTGCTCCTCAGCAGAGCTTCAGCACTGATAACCCAAATGCTTGTAGAGAGTCAGGCTATCAGAGGCTTAACAACATAAATTCAGTGGGGACACAACATTTTGAAGGCAGAAATAGAAGCATCTTGAAATTACAAGCAGGACTCCCTGGGATCAGTATCCAGATGTGCCTGAGGACTTGATTCCCAATGGCACAGTAGCTACGAATTTCAGAGGATCATAGAATGGTTTGGGTTGGAAGAAACCATAAAGATCATCTAGTTCCATGCTCCTGAAGTGGGCAGGGACATCTTGCACTAGAATTTAGCGCCCAAAATATAGTGGTAGAGTCTGCAAAAGTGCTTAACAGAGAATAGCACCATCTTCCCAGTCAGTAGCTGTATTTGAGTAATTAATTAGGAACGCTCCTGGACTAGGATAAAAGCCACAGCCAAGAGGGCAAGCAGAACTTGGCCCTCGAGGGTAACATTTTGAAGCTTATACAAAGCCACAAACTGCTCAGGTGACACATATTTTAGTGCCACTCACAGGCAAGTTCAGGGGAAACAACCCAAAATGCTGTCTCCTGGAGGGAAACTTTATCCTTCCCCACAAACCCAGCCTGAGAGAGGAGCAGCAGCTGCAGCAGCCCAGGAGCCACCACAGCTCCTGGATCTCAACATGCCATGACCAACTCAACACACCCCAACGGGAACGAAGGTTGCACAGTTGGACTGGTCCTGCCAGCTGGGATAAAGTTGGCACCAGGCACAGAGGTGGAATTGAGACCTACAAGCAACTGCAGGATTATTATATTATTATTATTTATTTATTATTTTATTATTATTTCTGAGGACAAGCAGGGCCCAGAAGGAGCATTAGGTTGCTTATGCTCTCCCAGCTCACAGACCCTCTACCCCACAAGACGGGGAGCTAGGAAAGACCAGGAAGCATTTTTCCAGCTCACCATTTTTCCATAAATTAAAGGAATAGCCAGCCTGCACCTTGGGCACAAGAGCAATGAATGGCAAAAGACATTTCTGCAGGTTACGTGGAAGGAATAGGGATTAAAAGGCTGTTGCTTGGCTTTGTCAGCCTGACACATCTCAGCAGCAGCAGCAAAAGGATTCAGAAAATAGCTGAATTTTAAATAAAATCGAGCTGGTAAAATATTTCATTTTAATAAAATATTTGAAGTTTAATAAAGAATCTTAAAACAAAGGAAATTATTCTTCTGCCAAACAAGTAATTTCTTTCTTCATCAGTGGTCAAAAATAAGTGCATGAGCTCAAGTTACTCCCGAGAAAGAAGAAGAAAACAAATTTGGAGAAAATAAATAATTATTATTACCATGACTAAACACTTTTCAGGATGGGGCATACTCCTGCTGAAAATATTTATCCTGCTCTTCAGACACAGGCAAATAAAAAGATACACCTGAACAGTCCTGGCCAACTTCAATAAAAAAAAGAAAAGAAGCAATAAAAATAAATAACACTGAAAGTAATACAATTTATTTCCCTGTCTTTCCTCCTGCTCCCTCGTGTGGGTGCGTGGGGATGAGCCCTGCCAGGGGTCAGATCCCCTCAGCTCCTGGCCCTTGGGAACAGCTCCACTTTTACTGCTCTCTGCCAAAAAAAAATGGAGAAAAATTCACACGTATTACAGGCGTTTTCTCCTTCTCTGCTGATAAAACTGACCTTCCCTTGGTGTGAAAGGAAATCAGACAGGAGCACTGAATAAGGCAGGAGTTATGAGCTCCCTCCTCTTAGCCCCAAAGTATTCTTCACAGCATCTACTGTAAAGACTCAGTTCTTTATCTCTGGAACCTACAAATATCCCAGAGATTTCATGAGTCTTTGCTTGGGAATCGAACAAGAAATAGGGCTCCCAGCCTGAATAATTACTTGGGCACATTTTCCCACTAGGTCTTCTTTAAAAGAGAAAAATCCTCCCGTCTTCTCCCTCACACGCTCAGTTTCTCATAGGAAAAACAAGTCTCAATCACTGTAAGTGACTCTAGCTCAGCCTTGGCAAACCATTTACAGTAGCTTTCAGGCAATCAAAGTGAGACACAAAACATAAAAGATGCCCTCCGGGGTCTGTTTTTAATAGAAAGAGCAGGACACCCTCCACTGGTCCCACCGCAGGTATTTTCAGCAGGAGGCACATCCAAGGAAACAAATGCAGCAGCTTTACACGTTCACCAGGTCACCTGCAGTCCCCAAGGTTGTCCCAAGAGCATTGCATGGGAAAATTCTTCCATCTCTGCAAGAAGAATGTGTGTAGATTGAAGGAGGGAGCTGTGCCAGGATGCAGTTCTGCCCACACAGAGCCGGCTCCAAGGGCAGGGCTGTGGTTCCCTCTGCCAGGAGAGGAGTGTCCTGACAGCTCCAAATATCATCCCTTAAATGCCTGCACAGATGGGTGCAGGAATCCAGCAAGGGCGACCAGGAGGATGGTGCAAGATTTTATTCTCTGGGCAAAAGTGCTTTGACTGGTAGTTTGGGACTGCAGAAATGTTCCCGGCTCCTTTAGCAGCAGAATTTGGAGGGCAGGTTTCAATAAAAAACAATAATTGTGGAGAGAAGGGATGCAGAGAGCTGGGACAGAAAGGGATTTGCATGTTCTTGGGCAGAAATTGAGAATTTCTTCATTGGAAGGACGTGCCCAGGGAGGTTTGGAGTCCTCATCCCTGGAGGTGTCCAAGAAATGACTGGACGTGGCACTCAGTGCAATGGTTTAGTTGATAAGGTCAAAGGTTGGACTTGATAATCCTGGAGGTTTTTTCCAACCTTAACGATTCCTAATGATTAAAAGAACCATTTGAAAAGTCTTTAACATGATGGATCTGGAGTTATCTGAGAGTTTTGCTGGAGCGAAGAGCAGCCCCGTGAAAGCAGAGCCTTTCAGTGTGTTAATTCCAGCAGGGAAGGTGCTAGAGCACCTCTCCACGGTTTTCTGTCACTAAGTGATTCCAGAAGCTCAGCTGCTCCGATGGTTCCACTTGGTGGCACATCACGATTTTCTTGAAGCGAGAAACAGAGAACCTGATCCTTTCTGGAAAGAATGTCTGCTCCGAATGGAGCTCCTCCAGCCGAATCCTCAGTTTGGCAAGGCACAATCCTATGAACACATCCTCCAGTTTAATGAATGAAACACTCTCAGAAACATTATAGATCTGAGTGGCAACATCGCTGGATAAAACATAGCCCGTCCCAGAGCAGAACGGAGGGTAGGTCTTCCCTGGATACTCTTCCCTACTCACATACCACTTGCTCCCTCTTCTCCTTATGGGGTACTCGTGCAGCTTTAAAAAGCCTGTGAAGAATCCGGTGGTCTTCTCCTTCCTCAGAAGCAGCTCAGTGAGGTAAAAAACGTTGACAAACACGTCCGTGTCGGTTTTCATCACGAAGCCAGCCTGGTAACAAAACCTGTGAACCCACTCCATCCCCATCATGGTCTTCAGGGTCAGGTTGTAATACGTGTCCGTGAAGTTCTTTTGGATGATGTCCCGGTGCTTCTGGCCTTCAGCAGCGATGTCAGCCTGCTGGATGGGATCCACGGTGCTTCCCAGGAGGAAAAACGTCACCAGGCGCTTCCCAGCCACCACCCTCTCCTTGCCCCAGGTCTGCCGGATGGCCATCCTGGCATCCAGCTCCTGGGGTGAGGATGCCACAAGCAGGATGAGGAAAGGAGGGTTCTTATGGCAGTCTATGTCTGGGAGCTGGGAGAAGTTTCCTTCGATTCTCCTGAAAGTCTCTGTGGGCAATAGGTAACCTTGGCTGTTTTCACACAACACACAGAACTCAGTCCAGTTGTAAAAGAACCAGAAGCTGCCACAGCCGAGCCCGAGGAGGCAAAAAAACAGCCTGAACTTCCTGAAATCCATCTGAAAGAAACACGAAGGAACAGCACATTCATAAAAATAATAACCAGCTCCCTTCTGTGCTGTGCATCAAACCCCCTGCAGAGGGATTCAAAGCCAGGTCATCTCCAATTGGGAGGTGCCTGTTTCAGTTCTCCCCATATCAATCCCCACAGGATGTTCTCCTGGCCATCAAACTCACACTCATGCTTACTTGAGTCTGCCCTCCGAGCTAGCCTGTCCTCAGAAATCCACACAAGCACATCCAGGTTCCTTTGGCTGATGCTTCAAAGCTCCTCCCCATTTTGGCATCTTACAAACCATGATTTAGACCCACCAGGGCTCTCACAAGCCAACAAGAGGAGAAGCAGAAGATATGTGTCCATGTCAGGTGACATGGACAGAGAATAACAACAATAACAGGGGTGGGTTGTTTTAAATACCATGGTTCTCCATCTGTGCCTGTGTCCCAGAGCCAGCAAGTGTCCAAGGGGCACACCCAGCCAGGTTCCTCCTATTCTCATCGTCTTCCTGTCCTCTGGGGTTCTTGCATCAACCCGGAAAGTGCTCCTGATCTTTTCACTGGAGGGGCCATGAGTCACATATTTGAAGCTGGGTCAGCTGTTCAGAAAAAGAAAAGAAAAGCGGCAACGGGTCACAGTATTTGGATGGTTCAGCTTGTGCAGAGCCGAAGTGACTCACTAGGGCATGCTGAGGTGACAAGGGGGTTGTCCTGTCCCCCTCTCCTCTTTGGGTGAAGGAGATCCAAACAGCAACAATGAAGTTTGCTCATTTATCCTTGTAAACAGATTAATGTGCTGCACAACGGGTCAAAAATACTAATTTTTAGAGAGAGAAAAACTATCAAAGCAAACCCAAAAAGGTCACGGTGCCAAAAAAATGACACATCTGCATAAAATAACCTGGCCAGAAGAGTTTAATGCTTCAGTTACTGGTTCCAGTAACCCACAGGCCTGCTTAGTTCCACCAACTACAATTTCAGAGCACTGGGATGGAGCAATTTTTACCTTCCCCCTTCCTAACAAAGGATTGGATTTGGCTTCCCATGTGAAAACACAGCAAAACAGGTTTACCATCCCTGGAGCTGTGGATTTTGTGGAAATCTGATCTCTGCCTGCTGACCAGGAATGTTCTGTGTAGATCCCCCAAATCACATCAGTGCCCTTCTTCAGCTCAAATTCCCTCTCCCAAGCAATAAAAGGTTTTGCATTGCAGGCTTTCAAGTTCATTTGGAAGTCCAGCCAGGTGTTCCTGGAACCAAATCCAGCTCATTTCACCTGTAAGAATAGCCCCATTAGCAGCAGGTGGAATTCTCAAAAGCATGAAACAAGTAGAACTGGAGTTTCAGTTTACTGAAATTCCTCCCACATTGAAATCCACATTTCTGCAATGATTCACTAACGAATTTTGAAAATATTTCAAGAGTTCACATTTCTTCTGGCACTAAAATCTAAATTAACTTTATCCTCAAATAGAGTATTCCTCAGATGTTTTTTTTTCCCCTGAATGTACAGCTCACAGTAATCTCGTAATTAACTTTAAAACTGCTTTAATTAAATTCACATGTAAAATGGTGTGAGATGATACATATGCATACATATATATATATATACACACACACACACAAAAGATTAGACAAAAATCTGCTCTGCATCTGTTCTCATGTTGCTCAGTGGCCTGGGAGGAAGGAGAGGACTATCCTGAAACCAGTGTTTTCAGGGCAGGATGATGTTCTAAGGTTGACAACAGAGCTGCACAAGCTCTCATGAGACTCTCTGAGGGTCTGATATTTTTCTGTCACAGGCATTTCAGAACTTGTACAGACCAAAGTCCCTCAAATACTGAAACTAAGAAGGCCATTAAGACCAATTTGCTATTAAAACCCACACTTCTTTTGGTTCTGACTGTGTGAAAGCTGGAGAATAACCAGCTTCTGTCACTGGCTTAATCATCAAACCCCAGATTTGGGGTTATCCAGGATTGGTAGGAATGCTGTTCTTTTTTTCTCAAATTATATATTTGCCATTAATCACAGAGGTATTTTTGGAGGGCAGTGAGGAGAGGGCTTGGAGAACCCAGATCTTACCAGTAGCACCTTGGGCATTCCCAGTTTGGTGTCTCACCTCACTCTGCCTCCCCCGCTGCTTTACCCATCCAGATAACACAGAATGGTTTGGGTTGGAAGGGACCTTAAAAATCATCTCATTCCACCCCCCTGCCATGGGCAGGGACACTTTCCACCAGCCCAGGTTGCTCCAAGCCCCGTCCAACCTGGCCTTGGACACTTCCAGGGATCCAGGGGCAGTCACAGCTTCTCTGCCCAACCTCAGGGCCAGGAATTTTTTTCCTAATGTCCCACCTAACCCTACTCTCTGTCAGTTTGAAGACATTCCCCCTTGTCCTGGCACTCCAGGCCCTTGGAAATAGTCTCTCTCCATCTTTCTTGGAGCTCCTTCAGGTCCTGCAAGGCCACAGTGAGGTCCCCCCAAAGCTTCTCCTCTCCAGGCTGGACAATCCCAGCTGTCCCAGCCTTTCCTCCCAGCAGAGCTGCTCCATGCTCTGACCATCCTGGTGCCTCCTCTGGACTCTCTCCCCAAACTCGCCTCTCCAGGTAAACTCACAGACAAGTTTGTTCCTTGGGCCACTGAAGTTGTTGTATCATGGAATAAAATAAACCAGCTATTGTCTCCTCCCCCCTGATACCCTGAGCCCCCATCCTGCCCTGAGTCCCACCTGGGAACAGCATGTTTAGACTCCTGGGTGAAGCAAAGGCCTGGGGCAGCTGCTAGACGTGAAGAACATATGGAAAACAAGCTTCTGTTACGTTTCAGCAACATGGCTGTGACTGCATTTATCAAGACCCTCCTCACCCAACCGAACTATCTGGCTCTGCCGCAGAGATGCCAGCACAGGTTGGGTGCGACCAGGGCTGGGATTTCTAAATTATCTGTCACTGTTTCCTTCCTCCTTTGCCTGCACCTGACAAGCAATACAGCCTGGCACTCAAGATTTCCAGCCTGCATGCACGTATCTCCACGGAACAGTCCTGGAGACGTCAATAGGAAGGAAATAATAAGTCTACAGCAGACGTCCAGGAGGCAATGGAGATTTTCTAGCAACCAATCTCTGTTCTAGAGGTCATTTTGAACTGCACCCAGTGTTTTTGCATCAGAATAAATCTTTCTGGTTCTTCAGAAAGTCCTTTTGGCTGATGTTATACTTGATTTTTCTCTTTGATCTGAGTCAGAAATCACAGTTTTTAATTACCTCAAAGCTTTCTCTGTCTCCTGTTGCTCCGACTGCAAAATATTTCACGCAGGGCATTGTCAGAAAAGTTACCTGTTCCACATCCTAGAGGCTTTGCTTAAACTGAGTGGGGCAGTGTTTCATGGCCATGCACAGATCCAAACAGGCTTTGCTTGGAATCCCTGGACCCAGGAATACATGGGAGCCTGGAGCTCCTCTGGCACACACCTGGAGTCAACACATGAAAAAAAAGGCTCTGCTCTCAGGAGACCCCAATTTTACTGCATCCAGCTCTGAGACCTCCAAAGTAAGAAGGACATGGACCCGTTGGAGGGAGTCAGAGGAGGCCATGAAGATGCTCAGAGGTTTGGAAGACCTCTGTTACGGAGACAGGCTGGAGAAAAAAAGGGTCTGTGGACAACTTAGAGCCCCTTCCAGTATCTAAAAGGACTCCAGGAAAGCTGGAGAGGGACTTTGGACAAGCACATGGAGTGACAGGACAAGGGGCAATGGCCTCAAGCTGAAGGACAGTGGGTTTACAGAATCATAGAATTGTTAAGGTTGGGAAAGACCTCTAAGATCAAGTCCAACCACCCTCCAGCACTGCCAAGGCCACCACTAACCCGTGTCCCCAAGTGCCACATCTACACGCCTGTTAAACCCCTGCAGGGATGGGGACTCCACCACCGCCCTGGGCAGCTGTGCCAGGGCTGGTCAACCCTTTGGGGGAAGAAATTTTTGCTGATATCCAACCACAGACTCCTCTGGCTCAACTTGAGACCATTTCCTCTCATCCTGTCACTTGTTACCTGGAAAACCTGGGACCTTTCCTCTTCCTTGATCTCATCCTTCCATCCTCCTCCTCCTCTTCTGTCTGCACCAAGATTCCTTTTTTTTTGCTTTTCTCTTACACCTGTTTTAAAAGCTTTGAGAAAGCAACAGTATTGTCAAAGAAGTTTATGCAACACTTCATACAATAGAGCTAAAAATGTAAGAGGAGCTCTTTCAAAATTCTGAAGAAGAAAACCCACTAAATTCCAGTAGAGCAGCTGGACCAAGTGAGATACTCCTGCATTAAACTGCCACTGGTTTCCTTGCCTCTTTTTGAAACACATTTTTTCTTAAGTTCTCTGAATCTCTAACTTACTTTTTTTTTTCTCCAACGCAGTGAGAAAATAGGAAAATGCTCTCTGTTCATTAGCGTTTTTGTTTCAGTGACCTATATTAATGTTCACTTATAAGCTTTAAAAGGGAGTATGAGATTTGATAGAGAACAACACGCAAGTACATTCTGAGCTGCAGACAGACAAGGTTTATCACATCTGCATAACCAAAGTGTTCTGCACTGGGGTTGACGTTCTTAGCATCTTCTCAGATTGAATAGATGGAATAATAAAAGCTCCCAGAAAACAATATAAATGTGTGGGGTTATAGGTTTGTCAGAAATTATTCTTCATAAATTGGGCATCAGACTTGTGGGCAGGATACAGACAGGCACTCTGAGCCTTCTCAGCTATTGATACACAAGATCACAACCGATTTTATGCGAATTGTTTACATTGAATAAAAGCTGCTACACTAAAGGCATAAATCCTTTCACTGTTGGACGTGACAAATACA
The DNA here is from genome assembly GCA_013396755.1 of Sclerurus mexicanus. Lineage (NCBI taxonomy): Eukaryota > Metazoa > Chordata > Aves > Passeriformes > Furnariidae > Sclerurus > Sclerurus mexicanus. The sequence goes on along the minus strand of VWZF01003765.1, from coordinate 56,734 downwards.
AACCTGGTCTGACACTTTCCAATCTCTTTCCCTCTCGGCCCCTGCTCCCTAAAGCCAGGCCAGGGCACTGGGAAGCAGGGAGGGAGGGCAGGTGACAAAATTTGGTGTGTGCAGTGAGCCAGCCCAGGGCATTTCAGCAATCCCACTGAACCCCCAGCATTCCCATGCCTTTCCTAACGCCAGCCACAGCGAGGGTCAGACCTGCACCTCAGCTCTGGCAAGGGCATTTTGCCCCTCAAAACACACTAGAGATGAGGAGGAACTTCTCCCCCGTGAGGGTGGGCAGGCCCTGGCACAGGTTGGGCAGAGAAGCTGTGGCTGCCCCTGGATCCCTGGGAGTGTCCAAGGCCAGGTTGGACGGGGCTTGGAGCAACCTGGGCTGGTGGAAGGTGTCCCTGCCCATGGTAACTGGATGATCTTTGAGGTCCCTTCCAACCCAAACCATTCTGTGACTGCATGAAGAAGGTAGTCAAGGTCTGTGATCCAAATCAGTCAAACTCCAGTCCTCTCCCCCTTGTCAAGTTCCTATTTCCATCAGTGGCACAAACTTCCTCCTGCACTCTGCCATGGTAAACAGGTCAGCTTGAGGGTCTCTCTGTTCACACCACTGACCCTTGTGGAACTCCTTGTGATAAAGCCATGGGAACTCCTGTGCCAAAGCCTAGTTATTCCATCAAAATTAATCCGACGCCTCCTTTAGGCCTGTTAATGAGTGTAATTATCTGAAGAGCACCAAGAGATCAAGACTATCTGCCACATAGTTCAGGAAAAGCAATCTGGCCTGAGGCAGGGAGAGGTAAGTAGGTCTGGAGTCCCCCTGAGGAACAGATTTAAAATATCAATTAAAAGAAATGCAGTTTTGTTAACTTTTCTGGGTCAAAGCTCCAGTCCTGCCACTGAGTTCAGTGAACTGTTGGCGTTGCTGAGGTCTCACACATCAGCCAGAGAACCACCCAAACCACAAATGCCCACAGTGCTTTTGGGCACCCGCAGGAGCCCCCGGGTGTGTAAAGACACTTGAGCAGCTGTGACAAGGCAGACCCAAAAGCAGAGGCACAAGTGCAGTGTGTAAGCAGGAGTCACAACCTCAAACACTGCACAGTTGCAGTCAGCACTTTTAGTCCCATTTTCCTTTCCTAATCATCAAAAGTAGTATGTGTACTGTATGTATAAGTACTAGTAATAGCTGCTAACTCCTGATTTTCCTTGGAATAAAGCCCCTAAATTGCTTTCTCATAAGCTCAGCAGGACACGAGGAGGGATTAAGCACACAGAGATAATAAGAAAATGTCAAGTACAAGCAGGAAACATTTATTTTTTTTCCTAAATGCAAGCGTTTCAGAGGAGCAGGGACCAGCCTGGAGCTCTCCAGAATGACATCTCTGGGGATGCAGTGGCTTCAGCAGTGGCTGGGCCACTGTTTTTATGGGAAGACAGCTGAAAGAACTGCCCAGGAACACCCACCAAGGTAACGAGGCTGAATGTCTGCTTCCTGGATGAAGGAATTTTAAATTCACTTCAAAATGCTGCTTTTCAGAGGGAGGTTTTCACAGCAATGAGTATTAACAATGCCCTTGCCCAAACTCTCGAGGCTGGCAGGCAAGAAGGGTGGAAAAGCAAAAAGGACAAGGGAAGACCTTTTTCTGCTGCCCTCACTTTAAGACTGTGAAAAACTTGTCCCCTTCGATACCTCTCACCAACCTCTGCTTATCAGCGTTGTGTCTCCTCGTCAGCCCACCAGCAAGACAGAGCAAGACATTGTTCCTCTGCTCTGTCACTTAAGCACTGAGTCCTTGGGCATGTTACTTACAGCCAAATCTTCTCCCTGCTTTTTTTTTTTCCCTTTCTTTTTTCATTTTTTGGTCTTGATTCTTTTTTTGGGAGGGGGGGTTGTCCTTTTTTTTTTGCATTTAGTTTTCTCAGTTTCTCCCCCAGGTTTGCCTTGACGGGGCGTGTGTGGAGAGAGGAGCTTTTCACGCTTAAAAGAAGCCCCTGAAGTGTTTTATGGCTGGGGAGATGACTCTGTCACAGAGCCAGGGAAGGAGTCCCCATCTCCAAACCCTAAGCCATCAATTAGACAACAGATAGAAGAGGAGCATTACTGCTGTGGATTTTCAAATCCTGCTACGTTGCCTGGCTTATGTTCTGTCATTATGTTGCTAATACCCATTTAGCTGATTGACCCTGTGACTCCAACAGCAGATTGAATCTTCTCTGTAAAACGTTGGGCGGGTTTTATTTACCACTTTGGGTTTTAATAAGGGCAAGAATGAAAAATAATTAAAAGAAAAAAGACGTAGAGCAGAAATGAAGTGTAGAAATTCAACTTATGAATTTTCTGGAGGAAAAAAGAATTATTAGGTTGATATGTTAAATTCTAGATTAATACTAATCCCAATGAAAAGCCATGCAGATATAAATGATAAGATTTATACAGATATATGCATACAACTATATTCTTAGCAGTATGGTCAATGCAGCCTAAACGCTGGTACAGTGTCAGTAAGCAAAGAAACATTTCTCACAGCAATGAAAGAAAAAACATGATTAAAAAAAAAAAAGATGCTAAAATATAAATTGGTTAAAATTCAGCAACTGAGTAAGAGTCCCTGGAAGTTTCACCCCCATGCCCCACGTCTCTTTCCATCATGAGTTTCCAGAAGAGCCTCCTGACCTGCTGTAACTCCTTAACATTAACCCCTCAAAGGCAAATTCCCGCTATTTCCTCCTCTGAGTCATGTTTTCTGTGCCACAGATGATGTGCTGGTGGCTAACCACAGGTCAACCCAGCATACTCTACAACCACAACCTCAGCACAGCAGCTCTCCCAGAGCCACCACATGGCACGGCACGAGTGCTGCAGGAAACAATGCCCCATTGAACAGCTGCCTCTTTATTATTACGATCAAAGAATAAACACTTGCGGGTCTCACCCGCTCAAAAACACTCCTCCCCAGTTCAGATACCGAAGTGTCACCTCAGGTGTGAGATTTCCATCCCTAAAATGCTTGCAGTGGCCCAGATCAAAGGTCCATACGGCCTCTGGGTTCTACCTCTGAGACAACCCAGATGGCTGATGCCTACAGGAGAAGAAAGACCATGGCAAGAAGGAAGGTTTAGTGGCACAGGGATCTTTTGAATCAGGGGAGGTATCTTTCTCTTCATTAAAAAAATCGTCACTAGCTCTTAATTGCACCTTGGTCTCATTCACCCCACCATCACAGTCGTTTGGAAAAGCCAAAAAGCATCCTCAGACCAAAATCCAATTTTGCTCCCGAAACCAGCAAAAAGTTTGGCAGGAGGTGTAGCTGCTCTGGTGCTGTCACAGGAAAGAAGGGCTGCATCTGAGGAGTAAAAAAGAAATGTACTTCCAGGGACTTTAGCTAACTCAAGGAAGCTTCAATATCAGTTTGCTTTCCCAAGCTGCCTGAAAAAGTCCCTGGATTAATCCTGGCTCTGAAACACCGACACAGCTGTCAGTTTGGGTAGTTAATAAGGTCAGAACCCTTTTCCAGGGTGGAGAAAGATGTTGCAGAGGAGCCTGAAGGTATCCTGGTGCACCAGAGTTGCAGAGTTCAAAACAGAAACACTGCACAGGACAACCATTATAATCCAGCCCTGGGGCAGGTGCTTTTTGTCCTTTTTAGGAGCATATTTGGGCAGTCTTGACTTAATCCACTTCCACAGGTGATCCAAACACAGCTGGCAGGCTGCCAGCAAAGGGCATCCTCTCTCCCAGGCAGGGAAGACAGCAGCACCCCCAGGACACTCCCTCCTTGTTCTCTCAAAGGGACATTTCTTCATCTTGGTAATAATTTCTTCCAAACATTCAGCCTCAAAGCCTTCTCTTCCTGCCTCTGTCCTTCTTTCACCTGTGTACCAAACATGCCTCTCTGGATTTCTCTTCAATGCCAATAGACTCTTTTCTTCTAATACTCCCTCTATTTCTACAGTGCCCCCGTTTTCCTTTCATTGTTGGTGGGCATATTTTACTTATTTAAGAATTGCCTAATGAATCAGGAATATTCTACTTGCTATTTTCCAGGTTCTACTTGCCATAACTCCAGATCTCACCACAGATAAGCAATTGTCCACAGAGGGATGAATCAGAGCAACCTGACCCTGTGTAAACCCATGTGGTTCATTGTGCTGAACAGGAATAAAATCCCACTCACAGCCACCCTCTCATCTCCAGAAACAAATCAAGCAATCAGAAAAATTTCCTCTTTAGGCTCTTGCTGTCAATGCCAGGACTCCAAAAGTGGTTATTCTGAGTTATAGAACCACCATTCTTTTGAAATTGCATCCATGTGTCGGTGTCCCCAAAACAAACTATTTATTCCACCCTCATTTACTAGTAGCACTGCACATTGTTTTTCTCATCTTAATGAAAAAGAGAAAAAAAACCCCTAAAAACAGTATTTCGGATAGAATGAGAATCTTGCTCTTCTCCCTTGGAAATTGTGGCTGTTTGGGTTCCCCCACCCCGAAAGAGAAGGAAAAAAAGTACCAAAAGGAAATCATAGTAAATATATATATATATTCACATATGTTGCAGTTATATACAATTAAACACTATGAATATACAGAACAAGAATCCCAAACAACCCCAAAGGGGAAAAGGGGGGAAAAGGACAAAAATGGGTAAAACCAAAACAGATATACACACTCAAAACCTCAAGGAATAGCTCAATAAAGTAACTAACACAATAAACTCTCGCCAACTTCCCTCAGGAAAACAGTTCCTTCACCTCAACAGCTCTCAGGCCTCAGCTCACACAGGTAAGAGAGGTCAACACACTGAGACCTGCTGTCTTCTGAGCACCCAAAAGGAAGGGAGAGAAGAACCTCCCCTCCTCATCTTATATACACACCTGATTATGTAAAGGAATGGGATGGAATACATCCCTAACTATGACCCTGTTACCAGGGAAGGCCTAAACTAAAAACCAAGAAAACTAAACCACCACAGAAACAGTCTCAGGATATATGAAGTAAGAAGAGAGCACTGCAGAGAAGTGATAACTGTGACTGTACCAAAAAAAAACCAATTCAAAACGGGAAAAATTACCAATAAAGATATTCCAGCATCACTCTTAAATCTTTGGGTGCTGCTCAGCCCTGCCAACACCACTGGAGGATAAGGACTTCTTAGGATGTTCCCTTTCAGAGGTGTTTTTCCATGGAGCAGGTGAGCCCAGTGCCCGTGCCCTTCTGTACCCTTTTGTTTCACCATCTTCAGATCTTTGGAACTTTGTACCTCCCTACCCATATAACAGCTGAACTAAGTCTTTGCATTTATGCATCTGTTAAAGAAGCAACCTGGCACTTTTGGAGGAAAACCTTCCTGGGCATCACAGAGCTCTCGCTCAGGGCAGAGAGAGCCCGGGACAGCACCCCAGGCTCCCCTCAGTGCTCCAGCCCCGTGCCAAAGGCTGGCTGGCAGGGACAGTGTCCAGCTCCTCATTTCATTCCAGGGCTAAGGCAGAAAGCAAAGGAACAGGAATCCCACTCTGGGGCCCTCACGCTGGCACATCCTTTCCCAATAACCACTTGGCTTTAAAAGCGCTGATCAAACGCAGCAATGTTGGCAGGATCGGGTCCCAGAGCTGCTTTTGTTAATTCCTTACCTGTGCCTCGTGGATCTTCTTCCCTTCAAGCGTTTTATCCCAGCTCTCCGCAGGACAGCGAGGACAATGTCGCCCTGTACTTGTCC